>SNQJ01S0004369.1:301993-314927 GCA_010110895.2 Picea sitchensis
TCTCAAGAAGCATTATCAGGTTCTATGTGATGATTGGTTGATGGTGATGATTTAATGTAAAGTTTTATTGTCTCTCATATATTCTTGGGTGGAAGGAAGGGGCAAGGATGGAGAGTTAAACTCTCTCTTTATATTGGAGGATTGTATCTTCCTCTTGGAGGTTTATCCCTCCCTCTACATTTGGAAGCCGTAGCTAGCTTTGGAAGTCATTACTTCCCTTGAACAATAAACTATTGATTATTTCTCATATATTGTGCAGGGTGTATTATGGTGTATTGGTGTAACTCTTATACTATTGTTCATTGCTCATTAGATATAGTTGAATGGTTTAAGTATAAGTTGAAAAAGGTTTTAAATTGTAATTGATACTGATTCACCCCCTTCTCAGTATCAACATGTACTCTGATGATTTTGATATTATATATGGATTTTTATTTCTTATGGATCATATTTTCCTTTAAAAATGTATTTACATGTTTATGTGTATGTATTTTTATATGTGTGCGAGATGCCAGTCTAAGATTTGATTAGCTAGAGTATCTGTAACTTGGTTTAATCTCCGAGGAACATGAAAATATGTAATATAATCAAAGATTCATTCTAAGAGACGTACCCTAAGTAATCGTCGATGTAAAGTAGGATCATAAACATGGTGGACTCTATTTAATTGAGACACAACCAGTTGAGCATCTAAATAGACTCGGATATGAGAGATACCAAATGACAGGGCATTATGGAGCAACTCAATAACTGCGTTGTATTTGGTGACATTGTTTGTGGTGTTGCCTAAACATATACCTCCTGAAGATAATAACTGGCCCTGAGGTGTAAAAATTACCCAAGCTACGGAGGCAAGCCTCCGAGTGTGTTGGCTAGCGTCATATGCATACCCAATGAACACCTCTGATTCACCTGACATCTGCCACAGTGAAAAAAGATAACATAAAAAATGACACGTCCATAAAACGAAAAGAAACCAGAAAGTAATAGTACAAAGACTATACATATGTTACAAAACATTACCCAAGGTGACCTACCTATGAGTAATACTTCTTGAGGTAGAGCCCATTTCTAGGCTCCGCCAAAGCATTTCCCTCAAAGTGTACGAGACGATAAGCGCCATTTTTTAGAATCTCTTTTACGATGAAAGGTCCGAACCACATGGGTTTGAATTTGCCTGCCCTTAGAGAGTCCTTATCATGGTCACAGACCAGGGCAAGGTCGCCTTCATAGAAAATTCGAGGATGAATGGACCGATCATGCCGACACTTGAATTTTTGTTTGTGAGCCTCATTGTCTAGGGCTGCATCACAACGCTGCTTATTGAGCTGCTCAAGGTATAATAACTTCTCTTCAAGTGGAGAAGTGTTTGGCAGTAACTGTACTTCCAAATTTAGGGACAGGATCTGAAATTCTATAGGAAAGAATGCTTCCAACCCGTAAACGAGTTGAAAATGTGAGAAACCGATTGCAGTCTTAACAGACATTCGGTAAGCCCATAATGTCGAGTATAACATCAAATGCCAATTTGACTTGGACGAATTGATCGTTCGCTGTAGGATGGTCTTAAGAGATTTATTTACAACTTCCACCTGACCATTTGCTTGGGGGTAGTAGGGTGATGAATGTTCTTTCCACAACCCAAGCTTTGATGTTAAGTCGGTCATCATTTGGTTTCGAAAGTGACTGCCATGGTCAATGACAATCTCTCTCGGGAAGCTGAACCTCGCGATTATCTAGTTGAACAAAAAGAGAGCTGCAGTCTCTCCATCATCTTTAAACGTTGGAATAACTTCAACCCACTTCATGAAGTAGTCTACGGCTACAATGATATAATGGTGCCACCTTCCTGAAGGAGGGTTGCATGTAGTGTAATCAGTCCCCCACTTTGTGAAGGTACCAACTGTGATGACAGGAAACATGGGAGAGGGATGTTCCCTCATCTTCCGAGAGAAGATCTGACATAGGTGGAACTTATTGACCGATTCGATACAATCTTTGATTAGTGTCGGCCAGAAATAATTGGCTCGTAAAATATTTTGGGTTGTTGCCAACCTAGACAAGTGACCACCACATGCTCCAGTATGGAAATCATTAAGCATGATTTCCACTTCTTCATGAGTGAGACATCGACGAAGAATGCAATATACACCTCGATGATAGAGAGTGTCCTCGAGGATGAGATAATTCTTGGTCTGATGACGTATACAACGACGTTCATCACGAGAAGAAAAGGTGGGGCACTTCAAATTTTGGAGATAGATAAGAATATATCCATACATAAGGTCTGAAGATGCTATCAGAAACATATCTCCTCGAATAGGCGATTCTTCGGGCACAACATCACCTGACTCGACCAGAATTTCCAAAATAAGTTCTGCGAAGACCAGTGACTTTTTGGATTTTGCCAAAACGAAATCTAAGTCAAATTATTGGAGGAAGACTATCCATCTACTAATCTTTTTGCCAATTACCTGTCGTGTCAACACATATTGAAACAGATTCACAATGACAATGACAGTGGTCTTGGGAAACATAACATAATGACGGACCGTTGGACAGCATGGACTGCTTCCAACGCAAGTTTTTCGATATGAGAATAATTGAGTTTTGGTTCGACAAGGCCTCGGCTCAGGTAATAGATCACATATTCAGAGAGAAAATCATCTTCTTGAAATAAGACCATGCCGATGGTTGACTCTGCTGCAACCAAGGATAATAAGAAATCTTTGTTATAATTGGGTGGCCAAAGCAGAGGGGCAGTTGTGAGGGCATGTTTCAACGCTTCGAAGGAGCGTTGAGAAACATCATCCCAATGAAAAGAAATGTCTTTCTTTAGTAAGCGCATAAATCCATCTGTGATCTCGACATAGTTGGCGATGAAACGCCTCAAAAAGTTCGCCTTTCCTTATAGACTCTGAAGTTGAAGGATTGTGTATGGGGGAGGCAACTGAATTATTGCCTCAACCTTGAGAGCATCAACCATGATCCCTGTTGTTGACACTATGAAACCTAACAAACGTCCTAATGTTACGCAAAAGATGCATTTGTTTGGATTCAAGCGAATCTGGAAGTAGCAACATCGCTCAAAGATAAGTTGGAGGTGTGTGGGATGATCCGTTCTCTTGCGAGATCATGATGACAAATCATCTAAATAGCCTTCGACTATATGCTTGAGATCATGGAAAGAAAAAGACATGGCCCGCTGGAGGGTAGCTCCAACATTTTCGAGACCAAAAGACATCTTACGATAGGCAAATGTACCCCATGGACAACTGAATGCAGTTTTTTGTTGGTCTTCAGGTTTGATTTTTATCTAATTATATCCTGAAAAACCATCCATGAAAGAAAAGGCCTCGCAACCTGCACATTCATCAATGATCTGGTCAATGAACGATGTGGGAAAAGTATCTTTTGGACAGGCCTTGTTAATATCATATAAGTCTGTACATATGTGAATCGTGCCCTATTTATTGTTGACCAGCACAGGATTTGACACCCATTGGGTCAAATGGATAGGATAGATAAAACTGGCTTTGAGCAGTTTCTCGACTTCAACCTTAATGGCTGTTGCTTTCCTAGGATTAACTGGACGAAGCTTCTACCAAACTGTCTTAGCATCTGGATAAGTTGTGATTTCATGTTCAACTATTTTTGGACCAATGCCTGGAATTTCCTCATAAGACCAAGAAAAAATGTGGCAGAATTATTTAAATAAGTTTGTGTGATTTGAATATCTTTGGGGGAACAGTCATCTCCGACGAAAAAATTCTCCACGACGCCAAGAATTTTGGAGATATTAATCGGTATAGTTTTAGTGATAGGTGCCATATTACCTTTGGCATAAACCTCATAAGTATCCAAGGGATTGATAGGAAAAGACCTATCTCCAGTCATAGTCAAGGTGAATTCCCCTACTTTGATTATGCTTAACTCTGGGAGGAAGTATGATCTGTGATGGAGATCGTCCCAGGGTTTGTCCAGACTAGTCATTGCTTTAATGATTACTTTGTTTGAAGGCAAGACTAAGTCTAATGAATCAGTACCAGGGAGGGAACCTTGAGCCCAAATAGGCTCTGGGATCAGATCTAACTCTTATGTAGGATTCAGATCGGTGTCGACTGAAGCCTGTTGGACTAAAGAGTACGCTGCGTCTACTGCAGACAAGGGCATGGACATACCATGGTGCCCTGTCCCTTCCATCATGGTCGATGGGGAAGGAAGAATCCACAGATCGTTGAAGTAAGTCGTGTGAAATGATGAAACTTGGAAAATCTCAACCTTATGGTGGTATGATATGAACTTGACATCGCCTTGAGGAGGCAGGTAATCGAAAGTACCCATCAAAGATGGGTACAAACCAAGCCCTACGTTGACGACACCTGGTTGGGGATTGTCAATCATTGGGAACATGGATTTCCGCAATGAAGGGTCAGGTATGGAGAAGGACAATTGATCAATGGTCATGATCCGACCCTCATCTGGAAACAACAAGACCTGGAAAACTGTAGCAACCATTTCTTTCATGGAATAGGTCCAACTCCTACCTAACAAGATATTGTAGTCGAGTGATGCATCGACTACTTCTACCTCGACGCACATGGTCTTCCCTCCTAACTGCACAGGGAAAAAGGGGATGATTCCATGTGGTTGGAATAAATGAATGTTGAAAGCGGTAAGATGATTAGGTGATGGAGACAAAACGAGTTGGCCAATGGCCTTCCGACACGCCAACGACATGATGCATGTCGAGGCACCCTCATCAACCACCATGCGAAAAATGTTCCGAGTAAAATTTTTCATGGGGTAAGCCACTACTATTTGAAATGCTATGTGGTAAGGGAGATGAGGTTTTAAGTTGGTTGTATCCAGCATGATTGTACCCAGATTACATGTCTCGATATATCCTAAAGTGGCTAACAAATCTTTTTTTTGGGAAGGGAAGCTTTGGAGGACCTCCAAAGCGAACATCGCACAAGGGGTTTGAGATAAATCCTCCACCACAAAATAGTTCTGAGTGGCCCTTGTGTTTGGGTTGTGAGAAGCTTTCTTGAACACACCTTTTGGGATGCATGTCATTGTTTCGCCCAAAGTCTTCTCGATCTAGAGAGGAAGAGATGGGATTTCAACCTCTTTTCCTTTCTCAGAGGTGCTTGGCTTACTATAGTCATGTGCTCTAGTCGATATAAAACAATCACCTTTCATCATATACACATTCATGGATGCAGGATTGTTTGAAGATGGAGAGGGTCCTTGACTGCCCCCTTCCACGTTTGTAGAGGCTTGTGTTAAGTTTTTCCCATGTTGGAATGGATTCGTTAACAAAACAGGTTGTTGTTGTGACACAAACTTTTGGGCCTCTGCAAGCTGAGGGCACTGGTGGGTCGGGTGGTCCTCCATGCACAGGTTACATGGATACTTCACCTTCCATTTTTCAGTGTTTCCCCCGCCAACATTATTAGTGAGTTTCTTATCCCCCTTACCCTTCTTACATTGTTTTTTATTTCCATTAGGATGTTGGGTGGCCTTCGGATTTTTCGATTTCACACTGTGTACATCCAACGTTTGGGTAGAGGGAGCTGCCAAAATAGTATTTTGGCTGGCCGCTATGTGTTGTATAGATAATTGTTGCATTTGTTTTGTCAGTTGTTCAGCGGGCTTGGTTTGTGCTGAACCTACAATACCATCGGCATGTGGTCCAACTCTCTTTCTGGTTTTATCAAGTATGGATCATGGTGCATCGGGCAAAACCTCGTATAGTAAACTAGACTGAGAATAAATTAGCTCAATCTATTGATCTCTCATGATGCCATCTTCTTCGGAAAACACTCCCGACATTGTGACATATTTGGATAGTTGTGGGACCAAAGACTTAAGGAACCACTCAAGTAGAAATGCAGGTGGGACTGGTACCTTAATCAAACTCTTCCAGTGTCTCCACTCTCGAATGTGATCAGAGATATGGTCCACTTTTGTCTGTTCAAAATTGGCTAGTAATTCTGTGCCAGCATCGTATCTCACAAGTAATTGGAAATGGTTTAGGAATGCCATTGCCAATTCGCCGAAGGAAGAATATCTCAAGTGGTCAAACTCGATGTACCATTTTGCAACACTCCCAATGAGAGTGCATTGGAACAATCACAATTGTACAGAGTCGTCTTTCAACGAATTAGACGAACACCAAAGATGGAAGGTGGTCACATGATCCCCTAGATATTCATTAGTCTTGGCCTCGAACTTTGGTATGTCCGAAGGAAATTTTGTCGGCATAGGAGGCCAACGTGGATCGTGACATATTGGGAATTCAACAATCTTTTCAAGTCTGGCAAATGTAAGGTTGCCAAGAAGGGTAGCTTTGGTTGGTGTTGCTAATAACCATGGAAAAAGGGGCCTAGAGTTTGACTGGCACCAGGCTGCCAGGAAAAGTTGGGTTGTTGGTCGAGGTTCTGGTAAAAACCATGGCCATGACCAGCATATGGATTTTTTGTGTGAGGAGACATCATCAGTTGATTCCCAAAATAGGATGTAGTTGGTTGGGCGTGCATTACATTCAGAGGACTTTGGGAAGGGTTGCCCCATGCCGTTCCCATGGGCATAGGCATAGCACCTTGTCCAGGGTGCCATTGGTTGTGAAAAGAATTGCCCCAGATCAGAATTCCTAATGAGGGAACTGATCCTTGCCAAGAATTCCAAGGTCTTGATGCAGAAGAAGTTCCTAGGTTTGCCCCATGTGCAAGAATAGTACCATGCATAGGGTTAGGTTGGCCATAACCAGGGTTTCCCCTGATTGGGAAAGCAACTGATGAGAAAGCGTTGTTACCAAATGCATCGAGCAAAGAAAACGATGTCGACCCTACCAACATATTATGAGAAGGTGGTCCTTGAATCCCTACTCCAAGTGAACTATGGTGTGTGCTTGGAACGGTGGATTGTTGGTGGGTACTGCGAGTGAAGGGGACGAAAGAGGTATATGACCTCCCCCATAAGGGAAAGCATTAAAAGGAGCTGAAGTACCCCGCATGGGTCCTTGCAGAGGAGCGTTAGAGCTCCCTGCCCCTAGACCTAAAGTCTGTAAAGTGGAGTAAGATAGTACATGGCTGGTACATATGCTAGGCATCCCGTATGAGAATGGCGAGTACAGTCGACAGTCAGGTAGAACACAACGAGAAGGGTATTGAGCCCGAAACCTATCAAGGGTATCAAAAGCAAGTGGTTCGGAAGACAACTGAGGACCTCGAATGGATTTGAGACCCACGAAGATCCATGACAAATGCAATCGATGAAATCCCAAGACAAGCCCTCTATATGTGTTCTCCACTACGATTGGTCCGGCTTTGGAGGGGTTATCTCCGCTACCTTTCTGCATGCAACCTCGTGTTTAGCCCATGTGCTAGAGGCAGGTCCTAGATAACTTTCACGATATTGGACTGTTAACACTCCCTATCTTAGACTCCAATGTTTTATTTAATGGCCTTGAAGAGTTTCCTCTCCAACCTAATTCAAGGCCCTAACCCTAAACTAGTTGGTTGACCCTACAAACATAAAAAGTCTAATTAATTTTAGATTTAGCATTAATTTTTATGGCTTGTCTTAAGTCAAAGGTTATGAAAGTGAAACTAGTGATGTTTGAAAGATGAAAGAAAATATAAACAGAAAGTTGGAAACAAAACATTTCTTGACAACTTTAGATTTGCTATTTTAAATTCTTTAACAAACTTTTCAAAAATAAAAATTTCTAAGATCTTTGAACAACAAACTTAAAACAACATTTCACTTGACTACGAGCTACTTATCGTCTAAGTAAACCATCAAGAACTTATAAAAGCAAAGACTTTTCCTGGTTACTAATGCAAACCAACAACTATTTAACCAAACAAAGAAATAATTTTTTTTTTTTTATTTGAATGCTCACAAAGCAAAAAGGAAAAATATCAACAAGTAAAGACCACGAAAACATCTGGCCTAAGCGCAGATCACAAAGAGTCACTCTAATAATAACACACAAGAAGTTAAAAAGGACTCTAACA
This sequence comes from Picea sitchensis, assembly GCA_010110895.2. NCBI lineage: Eukaryota > Viridiplantae > Streptophyta > Pinopsida > Pinales > Pinaceae > Picea > Picea sitchensis. Next base: position 310,021 of record SNQJ01S0004369.1, read on the forward strand.
CTTGTCTAAAAACCCTACGAAAGGAAAAATTTGAGGAAACTTCTTAATGAAAAAGGAAGCTATTGTTGTGATCAAACCTAAGCTACTGACTGCTATGACAGAGACCAAAAAACCTGAGAGGGATAAACTCTTGACAAAGAAAAGGATGTCTCCCTCTCCTTAAACAAAAAATTTCTCAACAAGCACGTTGCTGACATCTCAACAACCAACATGTGCATGCGAGATGTGTAACGTCAGGGTGTGTGTACATGCATGCAGACCTTATGCATGCCACATGTAATTTTGAAAATCTCAAGAATGAAAAGACAAACAATTAGGCACTGGCAGAGACTACTGGTATTGAGGACCAAAATCTCTTGAAGACTCAGAAACTCACTTTGACAGAAAAAATAAAAAAAATCAAAGAAAATTTCATAAAACAAACCAATCTGAGGTGGAACCTAAGCTATAAACTGCAAACAACAAATACTAGAATGAGTTCCAGAAAACCCCTGAGAAGGATTACTTCTGACAGAGGAGAGGATAACTGCCTTCCTAAAAGAATGTTTCTAAAATCATACATGCGACTGACACTTCTTTAGCTAGCATGTACAAGTGGGCTGTGTGAAGGTAGGGCACGGGTACACGCATGCAGACTTTATACAGGTCGCATCTACCTCTGTGGGTCCCGTAAAAAAAATGCAGTCAAGCAAAGAAGTAGAGATAATTGGTATGGAAGACCAGAATCTCTGTTAGTTCAGACTTTTGCAGAAACTTTAAAAACAAGAGATGAAACCCGTTTTTAAAAATACCCAAGAAAAAATATTCCCAGAAACCCTAGAGATCCCCAGTATGGTTGCCAATTTTGTTGTGAGTGGGAAATCCCTCTATGGACTAGCACTTAGGGTTTTATCATGCATGCATAAAAGACCTAAAGATTCCTACTTTTTATCGTCATCCCAGACCTGAGCCCCATTATTCTTGAGCAAATACGTAGTTAAGAAGATCAAGTGAAAATACCTTATTTCCAATGTTTGATATCGATCCCTCTTCATGCTTGGTCACTCTTTGATTGCAAATCTCCTCCCAAGGATGTCCTACATTCACAAAAGACAAACAAAGAAATCCACATCCATTTGATCTACAGATTAATGGGTTAGCAATTTAATCAACATGTATGCAATAAATAATGAAAACCTCATATGGTGGGATGGGAAAAGTACTTCTTTATTATTAACTTTACTAAAGAAACTTACAATGATGAAGCCGACCACTGCTCCATGAACTTGGTCCTTGGATCCTCTTCAACTATCCTCCAACTTCTTTTCTCTATACTTCTCTTTGCACAAGGATGGCTAAAGGTTGGGACAAGGGGAATGCTCAATTGGGTATACTCTCTTTTACTATGATTTTCCCCTTTCAAATGGGACCCTTACCCCTTCTTTTATAGGCTAGAAGGAGCTAGGTATTTGGTTGAATGACCGGCCATGCATGGCCGAAAGGTTTAGTTAACTTGCCCAAAGTTGTGTGTTCCATCAACAACTTTCCTTTTTCTGTTCTTTTGTAGGTACATGTGGGCTGTATTGGGGAAGCTAGCATGTACACATGTGCAGTAATGGAGAAGGGCACGTGGGCCTTTATAAAGGGGGTTATTAAGAAGAGTTGTTCAGTAGTGTTTTGGAAAAGAAGGAATTTGAGATGGCTTGATGCCAGGTAAGTATGTCTGTTGCAAATTAGGGTTATAACAACCAATCTCTACTTGCACCCTCATCGTCCAATCCATACTTTATTGGGGCACCCGTTTCTGTACATGTACTCTCCACCCAATTATCTATTCATTTGGTAATTGTATAAAGCATCCCTCAATTCCCGCAACTATAGTAGATTTTGGTTGTTGTAGTTGATGCCATTTTTTCCTTGGCACACAACAACCCATGTAACCCTTGGTTGGAGAATTTCTCTTTCCTCTCCACCTCTGCAAGATATTTTTCCCCTGGTCAAAATTCTGACCGTTATAGACACCTGTATCCCACAACGCTCTAATTTGACCTATATTACATCTCCTTGCAGTATCACCCATTCAACACAGTTTTACCCGATATTTGGTCACCCCTCTAACACTAGAGCGTTTTTTACAGTTGCTTCCATCCATAAACACCCCCAACCAAGGGAAGTTCTTGAATTACATAAATTCTAGACATCGTTCATGGTTATTAGCCCATTCACCTTCACTACTAGAGTTCATGAGACCATTTTGATCAGTCGATGTCAAGAATATCTTGGCTTCTTAAATACATGCCTCCTTCCCTATCCACATCAACACAAGGTTCCAGGAAGGTGGCAATATCTTGGCTCTCATCCCACCATAAATGAGTAGTGTCATATGGAATAGAAAGAGTCCTCATTGATTTTTGATATCATTGACCCCCATAATATTCAACTCCAATAAGTTTCATTTTATACTGGGTCTTACCATGCGACGATTGAAAATTTCAGTCACAACCGAAAACCTCTAAATTTGATAGGCCATCAATTCCTATAAATGGTCCATACCTCGATTTAGAGCCAGTTTAGTCATTAGAATTGTCATCTATTTTTTTTTACACCCACAAGGGCCCTGCAGATATCTACTTTGTCAGCAATTTCATTTATTGTTATTACTTTATGGTTTCATGACATGATCATGGGGCATTCCCACCTTGTTTGTACAAAATTTTATGTTCTGGAGAATACCTGATACAAATATATTTGTCCCCTCTTCCTCCAACAGATTGCTCTCACCGTCCCTCACTACAAATTTCTCTCACGTTTATATACAATGTTGTCATCACCAAAAGAAACGATGATGTATTCCGAGTATACGTATTCTCCTAACCTCACACATCAGGGGGCATATGTTATTACCGAAAAATTGCTCACCACAAACACAAATAATGGATGAAGAAACAATCAACACAAGCACAACATACTACCAATAATTATGGAAGGATTACACTTAGTTTGGAAAGATAAGAACAAAAGTATACAAAAGGGGTTCCAAAATCCCACACATATTCAACACTTTTAGAGCACGCACATCCAAGGGGATAACATGGTGTACAGTGCGCACAATGTGCATGCTACGCGACAAACATACAGAAAACCCGTGCATATGTGGAAACAATGCATTGATCATTTTGGTCTAGCCTCAACCACTTCTAGGATGGATTGGATCTCCCCCATACCCAAAATCACCCCCAAATTCTTCCTTGGGATCACTGAAAGGGATGGAAGGTACCTCGAAAGGTCTCCCATTCACATTTGAAACTAGTTTGGAAAAAGCTTTCCATCGTCCTATAAATAAAGGACCATTGTATGCAAAAGAAGAAGAAGCAATTTGAGTATCGTTATTTTGTTCAATTTTTCTTTGAGAAGCCATCTTTGTCCTAGAACTCTTTGAGCATCCACAACAAGTGTTACACCTCTCTCCTCTTCAGAAGTTCAACTATCAATTATTCACCATTGTATTTTTATTTTCAGCCATTGTTAGAAGAGAGGAATATTTGTATTTGGGGACTCAATATCCTTCCCAAGGAGGAAGAGGGGGCTCATAAGTTCTGATATTTCTCCAAGGGGTTATCAATTTGAAGATCAGTCTCATTTGGTATCTATTCCTTGTGTCTCTTTCTTGCATCAATTTTAGTTGTTACAAGATTAGTTTAGTTTTATTTCTTTGTTGTTACTTCTTTTTTTCTACTTAGTTGAGCCACTAATCAACTAGCAAACTGTTGTGTTGTATTTCTTGTTTAAATAGAGAGTTAAGGGACCTCATTTTTCAAATGAGACGTCCTCTCTTATTTATAATCATCGATTCAATTTTAGTGGGGATGACTTCTCTTCCTGGATATTCTATTTTTACTGTATTATTTTCTAGTGGAACCAACTTCTCTTTTGGGGTCTTCAATTTCACTTTAATAATTTATTGTGGGGCCAACTTCTCTTATGTGATATTTTATGGTATTCAATGTGGAGAATTAGTACCCAAAGTTGAAAAACTGCTCTCATACAAAATGTAAGTTTTAAACCTTTTACATTAATGAAATGCACACATAGATTGTTAACATAGACTAAAATATAATTTCAATCACACATACACAAAGATTTATCCTATAAACCCAACCAAAAAAACCAACAACATGTTTTAGAGATACACCTCTAACTTATTCATGATACAACTTCATTGTTTACAATACAATATATAGGATCCCACAAAATTAAAAAAAAACTCTAATCGATTGAACTGTACTAGATTACAACTTCAATTCCTTAAATAGAATTAGAAAACCATGGGCCGAGATACCATGTGCCACTAAACCACCAAAGACAAAAAAACACCCTTGCAAAAGGCAAGAGAACACCCAGAATTTTGGCGAATAAACACCCCATTTTGTTTCCAAGTGCTCCACCATTGAAACCCATAATACGGGGACCCACGATCGTGAAACAATTATAACACATAACCAAAAAAAGTTCCAATTGATAGGTTCAAAACCAAGGCTAAAAATCTAGCCTACGGTAGATTTTTAATCATCAGGGTCATCGATCCAATCTGAATAAGTGAAACCAACCAACAAAGGATCCCCCCTTGAACTGTAATATATCCCAAACTGAGCCATACCTCGGGTATTTTGAAGTATATTTTTTGATACTTTCCATTGTCTTTCATGGGGTGTTTGCATTTATTGGGAAACACGACCAATGGTAAAGGAAATATCAAGATGGGTATAAGTCAAATATAAGAGGATGTCAACTATCTGACAGTATGAAGTGGCATCGACTTCAGGAGTAGTATAGGTGGAAACAAGTTTGATTCTAAAATGGAAGGGAGAAGGGGTTTATTTATAATATTCCATGTTAAGTCGACAAAGGTCACATGTATACTTAGACTA
>SNQJ01S0004369.1:314977-337195 GCA_010110895.2 Picea sitchensis
TATGGTATTCATTGTGGAGAATTAGTACCAGAAGTTGCAAAATTTCTCTCATACAAAATGTAAGTTTTAAACCTTTTACATTAATGAAATGCAAACATAGATTATTAACATAGACTTAAAAATAATTTCAATCACACATACACAAAGATTTATCCTAGAAACCCAACTGAAAAAAACAACAACATGTTTTAGAGATAAACCTCTAACTCTATCCATGATACAACTTCATTGTTTACAATACAATATATAGGATCCCACAAAATTAAAAAAAACCCTAATCCATTGAACTGTATTAGATTACAACTTTAATTCCTTAAATAGAATTAGAAAACCATGGTCTGAGATACCATGTGCCACTAAACCACCAAAGACAAAGAACCACGCTTGCAAAAGGCAAGAGAACACCCAGAAATTTGGTGAATAAACACCCCAATTGTTTTTTTCAGGTGCTCCACCCTTGAAACCCATAATATGGGGACCAACGATCGTGCAACAATTATAACACATAACCAAAAAAAATCCCAATTGATAGGTCCAAAACCAAGGATAAAAATCTAACCTACAGTAGATTTTTAACCATCAGGGTCACCGATCCAATCTGAATCAGATAAACCAACCAACAAAGGATTCCCCCTTGAACTGTAATATATCCCAAACTAAACCATACCTCAGATATTTTGAGCTATAATTTTTTTTACTTTCCATTGGATTTCATGGGGTGTTTGCATATACTGGGAAACACGACCAACAATAAAGGAAATATCAGGATGGGTATAAGTCAAATATAAGAGGCTGCCAACTATCTGACAGTATGAAGTGGCATTGACTTTAGGAGTAGTATAGGTGGAAACAAGTTTGATTCTAGAATGGAAGGGAGCAGGGGTTTATTTATAATATTCCATGTGAAATCGACAAAGGTCACATGTATACTTAGACTAGAAGAGGAAAATACCTTAATTTGCAATACTTGTAGGAGAAGGAAATAATGAAAATATTCTAATTCTATCATTTCAAAATCCTTCTTGAGGATAGATTTCACAGGGTTAATATTTTAGGGTCACTACCAATGAGGATAAGGTCATCAACATAAAGGAAAAGTATTATGATATGGATTCCTACTTTTTTGGTATAAACATTAGGGTTAGAATGACATCTATAAAATTTTGTGTCGATAATAAAGGTATCCATTTTAGCATACCAATCTCAAGGAGATTGGTTAAAACCATACATAGATAATTTCTTAAGGTGACATACAAGGCTGGATTTTTTCTGAACATAGCCAAGAAGTTGTTCCATGTAAATTGGTTCTTGCAGATCCCCATAAAATAAGGAAGATTTAACATCCATTTGATGGACCCCCAATCTATGTGAGGAAACAAGTTCTAGAACAAGGTGGATGGAATTCATTTTGGCTAAAGGGGAAAATATTTCATTGTATTCAATTCCTTAAATTTGAGAGAATTCATTGGAAACTAACCGAGCATTATGTCTTTCAACACTTCCATATCATGCATACTTATTTATATATACCCATTTGCATCTAACAAGTTTCCTTCCTTTTGGAAGAGGTAAAATATCTCAAGTATTGTTCACGATTAACAACTGATATTCTTCATTCATTTTTGTTTCCCAATATGGATGGAAAAAATAATTTGCACATATGTCTAGATTATGAGTCTCTAAAACTTAATCCAAAAGAGAGGAGGCTCATTGGAACTGTGAATATGTTTGACATTGATATGAAGGATCATTGGCAAGATCATCTGTTATTTCTCATGTTGAATGATCCCATCTAGGAAGCGACGGTGCTAGTGTAGGATCATGTTCAATGGAATCATCTGGAGGAAGGTGAGTAGGAAGAGGTAGATTTTAATCCTCATTGTCATTATCTAAGGAATAAAATATAATAGGAATATAATATGGCACAAAAAATGAACATGGTTCACATGCTGAAGATGGCACAAATGTCAACTTGGGCTCACCGACCAAGATATTTTCATAAAATTTAACATATCTTCTAATAATTATTTCGTTGGAATGAGGTTGAAGAAGTCGATAACCTTAAATATCTTCATAATATCTAACCGAAATACACTTCTCACTTTTAGGTTGTAATGCTTTCCTTTTCTAATTAGGAATGTGAKCCCATGCTTCAGTACCAGGTACATGAAAGTGCTCTACATCTGGCTTAATTTTAGTCCATGCTTATTTTGATGTTAAATTTTTTAAATCCTTTTTGGTAGTGTGATTTACCATTTAATTCGTATAATTGATTGCTTACACCCAATAATGAAGACTTAATCCTTTATATTGGATCATACAATTAACCATTTCCTTTAATGTGTGATTCTTTCTCTAAATAACACCATTTTGTTGTGGTGTATATGGAACATTATATTGAATTTGAATTCCATATGTTTTCTAGTAGGTTGTAAATATTTTTCTCACATATTCACTACCATCATCTATTCTTAACCTTTGTAGTTCATGTCTAGATTTTTTTTCTACATGGGTCTTGTAGGCCCAAAAAATGTCAAAAATCTTCACTCTTAAGTTTTAAGAAGTAAACCCAAGTGTGTTTGGAGAAGTCATCGATGAAATTTAAGAATTACATTCCCTCAAAGAAATAAGGAGAAGAAAGGGGACCACACAAATCACTATGAACAATATGCAAAGGGGTCAAGGCATTCCAAGAGGCACATTTTTCAAAACTATCCTAATGATCTTTGTCGAGAACACAACCGACAAAATCACCATCAATGTAATAAATGAGAGGAAGTTGAGTCACCACATTTTGATTAAATAGTTTTTCCAATGAGTGATAGCTTATAAGACCAAACCACCCATGCTAGAGTTTTTTCAAGTCGTCACTATGAGCAACAAAAACTGATTGAAAAGATGATGACCCAAATTTGTCAAATTTTTACAACTTGGTAATATCATCAACAATTATCATGGCTAGAATATGATTAGGATATTTTAAATACTTGATTACAACTTGGTGAGGTGAAAACTCTATTTCCTTACCTTCACCTGAATGAGTGATATGATATACTAATAGAAGGTTGTAGGGGATACTTGGAATACATAATACCTCGTTAAAATGACCATCATTTAACTGAAGTGTTGTAGACCTTTCAACATTAAGAGATCTATCATAGACAACAAATATTTGTTTGGTGTTAAATTATTTAAGAGTAGAAAAATGGCTTTGTCCTTAGCCATATGATGAGATTCTGTAGAATCAATAAGCTACTCATAAGAATAAGAAGTAGTTGCTACATTGAAAAAGAAACTAGAAGCAAAAAGTGCGTGTCCATGAGAATAAGAGTTAGAAGAAGACGAATCAAGATTGATGTTGTTCTTATTCATTGTTGCTTCTAAGGCCTCCATATTTTTAAAACATTTAGACTCTAGATGACCATATTTCCTGCACAAATTGCGATTATGTTTAGTCTTCTTACTTTTTTGGGGGTCCTTTGTTACCATTGGGAGCAGAAGTTGGTTGAGAGGGTTTGAGAACCTTTATTTTATTATTGATGTTGTGAGGATGTTGCTTCTTTGGATGCTTGGTTTTGTTTTTTTGTTGGGCCTCTGAGGCTTTGTTAGATGAACCTATAGTGTTGATCACTCCAAGATGCAAGAGCTTATCTGGCTCTCTAATTAGAGAAGCAGTGAAAGACTCAAGAGTGGGATATTGATAAGAATTACATAGAGATTCTTTGGTGGCATATAGGGTAGATACAATGATATAATATGAACTACCAAGATTATCAAGAATAACATATATGCATTGTTCATCATTCATATTTATGTTGCAGTCTTTAAGTAAAAGTCTAAGTGTTTTAAAATTAGATAAATAATCTTCGATGCAAGGGAAATCATTGGGAGTTAACGACATTAACTAGTTTTCAAGATGGCACGCTCAAATTGCATTGTGTTTACCAAATATGGCGTCTATTGTTTCCTAGGATTTAGATGGGTAATGAATTCCTTGAAGGTGAAACCATAAATTAGGAGAGATAAACATTTTGATTTATTCATGTGCTTCATCGTTTTCATTATCCCATTTGTATTTCTTTATGGCATGAGTGGGGGCTTATTCTTTTTTGGAGATAATTGGGAAAAATCCATTACTTCTTAGTACATCCTCCATATGGGATTTCCATGAGAATTAGTTGGTACTGATAAGAAAAATATCACTTGGAGTATACATATTAAAATAGTAAGGTAATATGGATCCAAAAGCTTAAACAGATGGTCTGGATGGAATTATTTTGAAAAAATGGTCTATTTAAAAAGATGACATCGAAAACAGACTTCAAATGTGAAAGTTACACCCTTTTTAGAAATGCATAAATGCTAACCAAGGTGCCACGTGGCAGGTAGAATTTAGCCAACTTGGGGATGGATGCACAATGAGGTGGATGATTAAAAAAATTCCCTTCCTTCTCTAACTTTGTTTGTAAGCTCATTTTTATAGAATAAGTGAGAATCACTTTTACAATAAAGTTACTTTATAAATTGATTCACTTTTATAGTGATTCTCTTTCATATTTTAAGTGAAATGAAACTTACAATAATGTTATGAGATAACTCAAGTTTGCATGAAGTGTTTCAAAAAGTAACTTAAAAAAAGAGACTTGAATTCAAGACCTTTTATTAAATGAAACTACTTTCAACCAAGTGAGCTAATGAAAAATATATATGAAATTTAATGGAGTGTAAGTGTTTTTTTTTTTTTAATTTTTAAGTAATATTTTATATTTTTAACCTTGAATTGAGTTCTTTCCTGCAAAACCCTTGTTTTTGCCTACAAGAAATGTTTAAAATGACCACTCTGTAAAAATATCAACTCTGTAAATGGGAATAAAAATAGAAAAGTGAAATATCAACTCTGTAAAAATAAAATAAAAAAGGGCATATTTATACATTATACCTCTGGATCTAACTAAAATGGTCATATCTTGGAAAAACATAAACCTTTTCAAGTGAATTGAAAATCATTTCCAACTGAAGTAGTGCTCCAGATGCAATGGAATAATACTCACATCCTAGAAATGCATAGAAATATAATAACTCAAAAATGTGGAAAAGGGGTTCAATATCTCAATCAACAATGGGAGCAAGTCTTCAAACATGCTCTGATACCATATTCGATAAAATAGGGTATTCCCACACATGATGGACACCTTCAGTAACGATTCATACAAGTAGATCGAATATCAATATGTTGATGTTTTTATGTGGCTAAAACCCTCAAAGAGGGAAACATTCCATGGCCACAACCTATGTGTCCACTCGAGGAAATATATTAATGGAAAATAAAAATATCTTAAAAGAGAGTTTCTCACAATCGATCATAAAAAAATGACCCTCCATGCTCTTTAAATATAGATCATGGACCAATYGAGTGCTAATTCATGGATCAATATAGTTGTTAATATTGAGGAGAATATGAGCAATAAAATCACTCTATGTCTAGAACTTATCATGACTATCAGATTACATAACTCCAAATGCATACTTATGCATACTAAAGAAACACACTTTTACCTAAGCACCTATTATACAAAGTTGAACTTAACTAACTCCTAAGTGTCTAAATATCCTAACAAATCTCTTCTGATACTATTATAACATTATCTAGAATATAAGAGTTCCTAATGAAGCTCAATTTGTTAATCCTCATGATTTTCATAAGAATATGTTTTAATCACAATGTCAATTCTTCAGCGAGTATCTTGTACAAAATATTTAGTAGTATGATTAAAATCTAGTTGGTGATGAGCTCATGATCCCAAGATTTGGGAGAAAACTTATAGTCCATTTTTTGTTGGGCCTACCTATATTCTTGGACCAAGTTGGGACCGACCAAATCCCAAGTGGCCTTGTAAAACATACATGGTGATTTTTTGAGGCATGAAGGCATGGAATTGTTTTTCTCCTTAAAAGTTGTTAACTTATTCAAATTCAACTCTATATAATACAATATATGAATATCTAGCCAAAATCTATAAGGTATTGCATTAATACAAGTATTCTCTCTTCATTCCTTAATCAATCATTGAGTCTAGAAGTCCATTTAGTAATTGCCAAAAAAATCCATCATAATGTCTTCCTAGCTAATCATACTCCCACTTGGAATTTTGAGGTTTTTCATGCATTTCATCACTTCTGTAGTGACTAAATATTCGAAGGACTTAAGTGGTATGCCACTTTACTAATCCAGTCCAATCCAGAATGGAATTGCATCCATCCCCAATCCTCACCCGAATCTTTGTAGATTTCTTTTGTCATCAAAAGTGTCTTAGTTTGAATGATTTGCCCTAGGACTTTTCATTATAAGGGTTTAGTTGTGTTGTAATCTATGATATCATATAAGGAATCTAGTATAGTGCTACACTTTATAAATAAATTGACACATATACAATATATGCATACAATCAGGCACATGCATAAATATTGGAGAATATGAGATTATAGAGCCAACAACATATAGTATTTATTATATATCATTTTCCCATTACCAACCAACATATAATGCCAAATTGATGTCTTTATATATTTCTCATATGAGGAAGGATGATTATAATTTCCATAACTAGATTGGTTGACCAACTTGAGTGACTTGGTTAAATACTTCAACTAGTCCATATATGTCCATTTTTTACTTGTGCATGCATTCATATATTACTTTGAGACTATCTCTTTGGTTTGCATTTGGAACTACAACATATACCAAATCTAAAGGCTTTCTTGTCTTAAAGAATTGAAGAACACATTTGAAATTGCTTCCCAAACTACAATGCCAACTAAAAATTTCTTTATAATTTTTTTTAGAATACATAGTTCAAAACCCTTCAACTGTCTCAACTTGGTTTGGAAAAATTGGAAATATATTATATACTTCTTCTAGACTAAGAACTTATATGATGTTGAATGAGGAACATGGTTTCTTGACCTACATGCTAGTCACGAACTTTCTACAAATTATGTACAAGTTTGGTATATGTTTGGTGTATTGTTTTTCAATTTATTTTCCAAACCTACCTAGTGTCAAATCTATTCATGCTTGTGAAACAATTATATTGGTATTTTATATTTTAACTAAGTGGTTGATATTTTAGTTAATATATGAATTTTGTATTTCTACATGTCTATGGTCTTTCTCTTCATTCAATTGTGTCATTTTTATATAAGCCTCCCGTACTTGTGTCACCATATTGTCTTTGTTCAATTGTGCTTTCTTTTCTTCTTGGAACTATTCATTCCCTTATGCCCCAAATTCTTCTATTTCTTTATTTCCTTGACCGAGTTACTTGAGTAAAATGTAGGCTTACTTGGGCCTTCCTAAGTGATCTTATTTCCATTTTCTAATAATGTTACAACACCTTTCTTTCCTTTCAATTTAAAATAGATATTTGTATAGTATGAAAACCCATTATCTAGTACCATGCATGTCAACTACGCTATTGTCTCCTTACTCTATAATTCTTCATATCTCTCTCCAATATTTTCATTGCCATATTATAATACCATAGTTGTTTGGTCATGTTTTATCATTCTATTTTCTTCCAATACTATTTCATATCAACTTATAATATCTAGAGTAAGCTTTGTAAGTTATCAATAGTGCCTGTCTATCTGTTAGGCCCTTCGTTTTGATGAATAGAAGTTGCATAAGTTATGTTGCAGCTTAATTTTGGTGAACAAAAGTTGTGAAATATGTTGAGGATATAGACAACAGAGTAAAGGAAGAAACAAAAAGAAGTTGGAAGGACAATGCAACTTTAGTTTTGAAGAAAGAAGTTGCAACAAGATCAAGAAGGGGAAAGAACTCTCAGGTTCTCAATCAGAAAAAACTAGATCAGATTATATATATGAGATCGATATGATTGTAATAGGTTAATTAAATGTTATTGAATGGATAGTGAAAGTCTAAGGATGGGAGACTAGATGAATGTAATGATATTGAGTCTAAGTCGAAGTCTAGTTTACTCATAGTTGTTAGTTGAGTTGAATATTGAGATCTGGGTAAGAACCAAATTGTCAATGTAATAGAGTTTTGTATTATTGTAGAGTTGGAAAGAGAAAGGGACTGAGATAAACTTGTATCACTCTAGTTGAGGAGTATCCTATGATTACTTGTATATGTGACTCAAGCTATGAGAAGAACCTGATATATGCTAATACAATTAGAGACCCAAATTTTGAACATATCTTGTCTATTTAGTCTTCTGATTCTCTTGAATGCTACTATGTATTATATTTTATGTCTGATATGCTTAATTGCTTCCTTGTGAATGGTGAGACAACTCTGCTTCTTTATTCTTAGTTAGGAAATGTTCATAACTGCTCCAGGTTTAATCTATATTGTGCAAGACTAACCTGAATCTTGATACTTTAGAGATTTATCTAAGTATTCTCCTTACCCTTCCCTCTTTTTCTTGTCTCATTTGAGCTTCAAGTGAAACTTATTCCCTCTCGAGAAGATGAAAATTCCAACGCTCTAGACTACATCGATACCTTTTGTTGGAAAATATAAGAGGACCCTGCTATAATTACTTTTGTGCCAACAAAATGGTTTAGTTGTCAAGGCATGTGTTTTAAATGGGAACCTGGAAGGAGAATTCTTTCGTGGATCTATAAATATGATATTTGTCAATGGTGGGAAAGAAATGGTGACGCCTTTATATGGAAGGAAGATGAGTTGCGAGGTAAAAGCGAGGAGGCTACAAGATATTCTATCTTTTACTTAGAAAGATTGAGTGACGAGTATGAGATATTCTAGGTCAAATTCTTGGAAGAACTATTTCATTGGATAGATCGACTACATGAGGATTCAAAATTCCAAGAATGTGTCAAGAAGACCAGTACTTGGGATACATAGAATATCACAACCCTTCATTGGTTGGATCACCGGATTATGTGAGCAGTCAATTTCTAGGTTAATACGACTCTGAAAGGATATATCATTGAATTCACAGCTGAGAATCACCAATATTTTTCACGGGAAGAAGAAATTTTCAAGAAAGGTGCACACGAAAGACTGTTGAGGGAAATTCCCCTGTGGATCAAAGCAGTCTTTATGGAGGAGGGGATGATAACTATTCCTCGACTGCGATGGAATTCTAAACACCTACGCTTGGGGTAGGGTAATTTTGGGGTAGGATCATGACCTAAGAAGGGGAAAGGGTTCTTTGACATATGGGGGAAGATAAATAAATGAATGCAAGAAATGAGAAATCCTTGAGGAGAGACGCCATAGTTGAGAAGTGGTGGCTCATAAAGATAAAGAAATAAACAAAGTAGTCTGAGGTGTTGTGGAAAGAGATCGGATTAAGAGCAACAGATGAAAGAAAGAAGGAAGAGTTGACGAAGGTAAGAAGACAAGAAAGACTGTCTAGTCTAAGATTACAATAGAGAGAAGAACAGGGAGGAAGGAGTCCCCAGGTGGGTGGATGAGAAGAAGACCATGGAGAAGCAAGGGAAGACGAAGTAGGTCTGGACCTTGAAGGAGACCAAGAATATTCAACCCCGATATCAGGAAACATTGGGAATCATGCTGAGAAGGATTCTCCATAGGAAGAAAATGAGACCCCCCAAATCAAAGAAACCCACCTAGAAGTTAGTGCAACCAACATTGAATCACTCGTCCCCCAGGTGTTCTCTATACCCATGGTAATTTATACATCCCCTACTTATGTTATTTCTATTCCATCACATCCAGTTAGTCAGTCACAATCTGCAAGTGTAAAAGTTGGGAGGATATTGGGATCCCCAGGCATATCACAACTAGGACTGTTAGGTTTCATTCTAATATGAACAGTGACACCCAAAATGGTTGTAAATATGGGAGGATTGATTGCCCAATACCCAGATTTATGGGGAAAGGGGGATGAGGTTGTAGAGAAACATTGGTTCCTATGTGAAGCCATCTGGAGATCCAGAGGGACTCTAGATGCAAACAAGTTAGTATAATTTTAGACTACCTTGAGGGGTCATGCTCTCAAATGGTACACAAAGTCTATTGAACCAGGGGTTCAAGAAAAAGAGTTCACCCTTGCCGAATTTTGGTTGAAGTTCATCGTCGAATTCAAACCACCCCAGTCAGAGAAACAAGATCTCTTTGAGTTGCAGGAGATTTAACAAAGGGAAGGAGAATCTTCTTGGGAGTAAATTCATAAATTTAAAGATGCTATTGGGAGGTTAGTGCATCCAATTCACAAAGATCACCAAAGGGAATGGTAAATCCAAGGATTACTACCTCTGACGAGAATTCCTTTAACATAACAATAGATAGCCACCATAACAGACGCCTTGGAATAGTCGATGAAGATCGAAGGCATGGAAGGTTATCCAGGGAGTCTGAGGCTGACCAGGCCTCTAGTGGATGCAAATTTGTCATAACTCAAGGGACAAATATCGACACTAATGAAGAATATTGAAGAATTAACCATACAAAGACCAGGACGACCTCAATTTTGGTGCAAAGGGTGCTACATAGAAGGGCATCTGGAAAATGAATTTCGACGCATAATGGGAATGGGACCTCCTACCGATCCAATGTGACCCTCTCCAGGATCAATGGGAGGAGTTTTGTAAGTATCTGAGACTCCAACATTCCATGCACTAGGGATATACCATACCTTCCCAAGAACTCAAACATCTTAGCTAGCTGAGTATTGTGAGATTTCTCGGACACATGGGCATGTACCAAGGCAATGTCCTATTATACAGAAGTACATGATTGCACCAAATACAATACATTGTGTTTTCTACACATCTACGATGCATGATACAAATCAATGTAGAGCGTTGGACGTTCTTGATGATAGATTAGATCAGACAAACATTAGAATAAACGAAACCCCCCAAGGACCTGGAAGAGGCTAGGGAGGTGGGGTTGGAGGTGAATTCAGAGGAGGAATAAATGGAGGAAGAGGTTCAAGCCTATGTTACAACTGCAATGAACAAGGTCACTTGGATAGAGACTACCCTCACCCAAGACGACCATGGTTCTTTCATTGTAGAAATAATGGGAATGCAACCGAAGACTACCCATAACTAATCATGAAATGGAAATATTGGGTTCATCAATGAGGAGATAATATCATAAGCTCATAATTGAAAAGGGGAATCGAGGGACAACTACCTAATATCAACATTATTACTCACGGAGGAGAAAAAACTAGGGAAGATGCAAACAATCAACCCAAAATTCATAAAGTTGTTCCCAAGGATGATAGTTATAACCCTTTGAAACAAAAATTTTTCTTCAAAGATTCAATAGAAATATTTAAGAGTATCCCCACTCCAAAGATAATGGAAAATTCCCCTAAATTTGCCTCTCAACCTAAATTTGTGCAAGCCCCTGCCTCACCACTGGCACCTAGAAACTCCGCAATTCCAAGGAGACACCCTGAGCAGTCTCAAATGTTATCAATATCCGGTTTCAATTTTTCTTTGATATCCTAGGGGATGATCAACTTACGGAGAAGTTGCAAAACACCCTATACCTAATACTGGAAAATGAGGGAACTCCATAAGCTATAGTAAGGACAAACCTCCCTGAGAGGAATACCCAAAGAATACAAAGAAGAAAGGTGCGAACAAAAAAATAATTTAAGTTAGAAGCCCAGTTAGATGATTTTGAAATCAAAGATGTCATGTTAGATTTGGGATGTGATGTCAACATCATACCTAGAAAGACCTAGGAAGCTTTGGAAAAACCAAAGTTAGTGTATTCCCCTATCCAGTTGAGAATGGAAAACCAATACTGCATTTTCCCACTAGGAATGCTAGAAAATGTGAAAATTGATGTTGTGGGAGTTAAAACCATAGCCAATTTTGAATTAATTGAAATCATGGGAGATAAGGATCACTACCCTTCTCTACTTAGAATTTATTGGGCATATGAAAGCTATTCTATCATTGATCTAAAGAGAGACACCATGGTGTTTGAGGTAGATGGGATACAAGTAGTTAAACCCTTAGATCCATGTTTAGGGCATAGATACACTGAACTAGTGGAAAACAATATGGAATAAAATTCTCTTGAACAATTATACACCATAACAACAAGAATGAGACTAGACTACATAAATCCCACTACAGATGGATCGATAAGTT
This sequence comes from Picea sitchensis, assembly GCA_010110895.2. Classification (NCBI taxonomy): domain Eukaryota; kingdom Viridiplantae; phylum Streptophyta; class Pinopsida; order Pinales; family Pinaceae; genus Picea; species Picea sitchensis. The sequence goes on from SNQJ01S0004369.1 coordinate 327,113, forward strand.
GGAGAAGCATACAGTCTGTTGACAAGGATTCAGAGTTAGCATTTGACAGTTGGCAACAAGTCTCATATGAATGATTCTCAAAACATTGTGCAACTTTCCTAGAAAAGAGATCGATTGGAACCAAGATTAGAGAACACTCGACATATTATGGCACCTTAGAGGTACATAGTTTTTTGGCCACCATGGAAGAGAAAATAACAATGAATCAAAGGATCTATGTTCTTGACTTAGCCTTGCAAGATATCCCCGCTAGATGGTAGGACACTCATAAAGCATTTATTATAGAGTGGGAAGACGTGAAGCAAGCCATATGATGTCGATTTCAAAGTAGGAATCAACTAAAAGAAGAGATGAATATAGATTTTCAAGATGCATAATTATTCGATGGACGGTCTAACCCTAAAGTGCATATTGAGAATTTATTAAAGTAGTGGCAAGTTGCGGAAGTACCCTCTCACCTATAGGTTTAGGTATTTCTCCATTCGCTCGGTCCAATCCCAAAATACTGGTATACACATGAGGAGACCAGAAGAAAAAAAGGTTGTTGGCAGACCTGACCAATTTTGCAAGGACTTCTCCTTTACAAGTAAGTACCCTTACCTCAACATAGTCCTTCAAAGAATCAAAGAAATCAATTTTATTGACCTTTTCAAAAAGATACCAAGTCCAGTAGTATGTGATGAACATGTTCAAATGCTTCAGTCTAGTCCGAGTCTTGAATCTGATAAGATAGTTGTAGCTTGATGTAAATTTGATAAAGATCTGGAGAAACCTATGACTTAGAAGTGCTTAGAAACTTAACTATTAAATAAACAAAAGGCAATAGAGAGATCCAGGATACTCTACCTGGTCACACCTGTAGCTTCTATAACCATCCACTAAAGTTGGGAAAAGTTAATATAGGGAGTAAAAATCATCCTAAGATAACTTCTATAGGATATTACTAGGATGAGAAAAAATTGAATGAACTACACATCCTATTGCGGGAATATGAGGACTTGTCTCCAAAAACATTCCCATAACTAAAAGGTATAAAAGGATCCATGGGAGAAATGAAAATCAATTTGAAACCTGGCTCAAGACCTGTGAATCACAGACCATACCTCCTTAATCCTAAAATAAAAGAGAAGGTCAAGAATGAAGTGGACAAAATGCTTGTCGCAGGAATTATTTTCCCAATAAAAGAAGCTGAGTGGATTAACCCCATAGTTATCCAACGAAAGAAAGATACATAAGAAATTTGTGTGTGTGTGGACTACAAAACTCTTAATTCTACATGTGTGCATGATTCGTGTCTGACACCTTTCAATGATGAAGTGTTAGATTAGGTTATGGGAAAATAATTGTATTCATTTGCAGACAGGTTCTCAGGATATCACCAATTCAGAATTGCAGAGGAAGAAAAGAAGAAGACCACATTAATAACTGAGTGGGGGTCATTTGCATACAACGTAATTTCATTTGGCTTAAAGAATTCCCCTATAGTCTTCTCTTCAATTGTGATAGCAACATTTCAAGAGTTCATCCACAATTTTGTAGAAGTCTACTTGGATGATTGGATGGTACACAACCTATTAAAGGACCATGTAGGGATACTCTGGCTAATGTTTGATAGATGTCATGTATTACAGATATATTTGAATCTAAGAAAGTGCATCTTTTGTGTACCACATGGGAATCTGCTAGGCCTTATTGTATGCAGAGAAGGAGTCTTGGTAGACCCAGCTAAAGTTGCGGTCATTCTGAACATGTTGCCACCTACAAATGCTAAATTATTGCGCTCTACATTGGGACATACATGATATTACTGTAGGTTTATCCGAAGATATGCAACTATCACTGCACCTCTATAAAAATTGCTAAATAAGTCCAAACTATTTCGTTGGACACCAGAATGTGACAAAGCATTCGACACTCTCAAAGAAAAACTAAGTACTTCACCTATATTGATACTTCCCAATTGGGAAATTGAATTCCATGTACATGTGGATGCATCAGGCATTGGCCTGGGAGCCATTTTAGTGCAACCAAGGAAAGGAAATATGGATCACCCTATCTATTTTTCCAGCAGAAAACTTTCATAGGAAAAAAACAACTACACAACCACCGAAAGGGAAGGTCTAGCTATGATTTATGCATTACAAAAGTTTAGGAACTATTTTCTAAGATCTCATTTCAAGTTTTTTTCTAACCACTCTACATTGAAGTACCTAGTTAATAAACATGTACTTGAAGGAAGGATTTGCAGGTGGCTACTTCTATTTCAAGAGTTTTCATTCGAAGTAGTTGTCAAACCAGGAAGATGGAATGTAGGTCCAGATCACCTTTCGTGGTTGGAGTCAGGGGAAAGTGGTGGAGCAGTGGATGATCATCTCCCAGATGCGGACCTGTTCTGAATTGAGGCCATCCTAGAGTATATTGAAGACATTGTTGTCTTCCTCAGTATAGGGACTTGCCCAGAAACTTACTCCGCAACCCCAAAATGACATATGGTGGTTCACGCAATAGACTATCAATTGATTGTAGGACAAATTCACAAATTGTGACTAGACAACATCCTCAGAATATGTGTCTTGAATCATGAAAGACAAGATATCCTGTGGGAATGCCACAATGGAGTTGCGGGAGAGCATGTTGGAGGTAAAGCTATTGTGCATAAGATGCTTCAAATTGGATTATGGTGGGATATGTTATTTAAAGACGCTAAAGAATATGCTAGATCTTCTAACACCTTCCAAAGAATAGGAAAGCCATCACACAGAGATGAATTACCCCTTCATCTAGTGAGAGCACTTCAAGCATCCGAGAAGTGGGATGTTGACTTTATTGAACCGATCAACCCCCCTTATAATTACTAAAATTCCAAATACATCATTACCACAACAGATTATCTCACAAGATGGGCTGAAGCAGAGGCAGTTCGAGACTATTCAACAGATACAACTGCTAGATTCATCTTTGAAAATGTTATTACTCGGTTTGGATGCCCTAGAAGTTTGACCAGTCATCAAGGTAGTCACTTTATCAACAACACAATTACAACATTGACAACATAATTCCTTATACAACACCATAAGAGAAGTCCCTATCATCCACAAGCTAATGATACAGTGGAGGCATTCAATAAAATTTTAGAAAGAGGACTGACAAAAGTATGTTGGGCAAACAGGGAAGATTGAGATCACAGAGTTCCAACAGTCTTGTGGGCTTACAGGACTACCAGGAAGAATCTACATAGGTATAGTCCATTTCAGTTGGTTTATGGGAAATAAGTTGTTCTACCTACAGAGTTTATCACCCCTAGTCTCTATATAGCACAAGCTACACACATGATAGATGATGAATCAGTTGCGCAGAGGACTGTAGACTTGCAAAAACTTGAGGAAGCAAGATTTCCAACATATTTTCATCACTCAATTGAGAAAGCGAGATAGAAATCTTGGCATGACAGGCACATTAAGTCCAAAATATTTATGAAGGGGATAAGGTACTACTCTACTACAACCGGTATAAAAATCATCCAAGAAAGGTGTGCATGCATTGGTTGGGTCCATTTATAGTTGTGGAAATCCAACACTCTAGTGCAGTCAAGCTAGCACAACTGGATGGTATCCTTCAACCAGGTTGGGTGAATGGAACCCGCATGAAACCCAACATTTCTCATGCTTGAGCCAAAGGACTATTTCTTCAGCCCAAGGGAGCATGTACAATAGTTAGATTTTAATTTTCTATAATTTATTTAATTCAATTAATAACGTCAGAAAGTGCATAGTTGTGCCATGAAATATGTTTGTTTTTCAGTCTAAGTGTTGCCTCTATGAAAAAAATATTATTTGGCCACCCAGAGTCAGAAGATCCACCATTACATTGAATGAAGTCATTAAACACAATGGGGACCCCCATTTTTGTCGTAGGGGGGCGAATCCGAACTGTATCACAACCCATGTGACATATGCTTCCCGTATAGTCATGCCCTTTATGGTAGCTACAATAACCCATCGAAATGTTCTGTCAATCCATAAAGATGTGATACACGTATATGCCATTGATATCCCCATCCATATTCTCAACCGTTGAAACAGAAATCCCCCTCAGTTCGACCACATCCTTGTCAGTCTGTTCATTAAAATCCAGGATCACCCTACAAATCTTACCCTGTTACAAGTCTCATCGTACCCTGTTACAAGTCTCATCGTACCCTGTTACAAGTCTCATCGGACGCCTAAGCCTAAGATTGTGTTTATGGCCTAATGATGAGGGCCTTTATGAGTGACTACATAGTTTTCTAGTTATCAAGTTTATATGATCTCGTGAACTCAAGGAGTGAGACTCACTGTTTGTTGTTATCTACCCTCTGGTTTTGAATTATTTACACCCAATCATTCTCTAAGAATTTTTTCTCTCCCCAGTCGTAACCCCGACCCCAACTCACCAAGTTTACCAGCACTTTAAATCTAGCATGCTGAGAGAAAAAGGAGGCCAGAGTTCGGCTCCCAAATAAGAAATTCGAAATGAGTTGTATGATCCCAGGATCGAGGTCATAGGCGATGTCAAGAGGAATATCGAGCAAGTAAAACTCCTGGACCTTGACCTAATGGACCAAGTATTGTTTCCACAGATATATATTAGCGCATTCTGGAACATTGCTCCAGAAGAAATGGGAGGCATCCAATTTGTCCCAAAACCAGAATTCATCAATCTATTTAATTCCACAATTATGCACCTCAGGGATTTACCGGTCTTTGGGACCACTGGTGAGGTTACACAGTGCACAAAATTTCTCATTAGTCGATTGCATGATAGGAGCCTATGGCTCAACCAAAGATATCTAATTCATGTAGACAACATCCACCATCTCACCAGATTATCCCTTGATGGTGAGGATGTTTCCAAAGGATTTCAAGCCTCNCAATTTGTCCCAAAACCAGAATTCATCAATCTATTTAATTCCACAATTATGCACCTCAGGGATTTACCGGTCTTTGGGACCACTGGTGAGGTTACGCAGTGCACAAAATTTCTCATTAGTCGATTGCATGATAGGAGCCTATGGCTCAACCAAAGATATCTAATTCATGTAGACAACATCCACCATCTCACCAGATTATCCCTTGATGGTGAGGATGTTTCCAAAGGATTTCAAGCCTCGAGAAATCAAGGGAAGAGGAAGGGAGAAGTCATCCTATACGAGAAATTCCACACTCATAGAGGAGGGTGCACGAAAAATATTGAGCTGATTATTCCAGAAATGGTTTAGACATCCTTCTATGTCATTGCGAGTAAGGTCATGCACTTCTACTATAAGGGATAATGCACCTTATATCCTCTTTCAGTAGCAGACTTCTACGCAAATGGAGTTGTGTTCAACTAGTGAAACTACCTACTAGAGGAACTCCTAGTTGCTTGTGAGGAATATCGGGAGAAAGGATGAAATTTTACATACAGATACCTATTAGTAGCATTTGAAATGTGAAAATGGAGGCCACCCACAGGAAGATAGTTGGCACCAGTAGAAAAAGGTCTCCTTTCAAAAAATTATGAACCATGGCATGCAAGGGAGGATCAAGAGAACCTGGATTTCAACAACGCGACCTTTTTAAAGTGGTACAATCAACTAATTGATGCAACTCATCGGTGGTGAATACCATAGGAACTATTTAATATCAACACTCAGAACATCGCATTTAGCCTAAACTACCACAATAACCATGTTTGGATGAGGCAAACGAGGCCCAAGGAATTCTTCTCAAGCTTGCTACCTTTCTACCTTGATGAGGAAGCATTTGAAAAAGAGGTCATGTCATGGAATGAAATCAAGCACAACCATCACAAGTCAGGTATGCACTACCTTATGCCACCAAATATTTTGAAGAAAAGGGGGCAATCTGATGAAGAAGGACCAAGTTCTGGTGCAGCGGAGGTGAAATAGAGAGCTCAAATGACAACAGAATCATAAGAAGATGAGGAAGAGAAACCTATGAAGCAGAAGAAGAGGACATTTCCAGTATTTCCATAGCTCCGAGAACAAGCCATGCTATCAGGGAAGGATGTCAATGAAATCCTAGTTGCTACGTTTATAGGGGATGTCTCAATAAAAAAAACCCGAACATGTATTTCCCTTGTAAGGTCTTGAACCCACAGAGAATATCTGTGGCTGTACCTTGTACCAAAAAAGTTGCTCGTGCTTCCTAGACTCTAATTAACATCACATATGACCTTGATCCAGATGCCAACACAATCTCAACTGTCATTACTGAGCAGGCCCCATCTCCACCACAAGATACCATTGTTCCCTCCCAATCCACATCCCCCGAGCCAATGCAGTTGGATATCCCCAACCCTTCTGAGAACCTAGAAGAACCCATAACCTTGACCATCGAATCCTTGAGTGAGCTAGTCACTCCAACGGTACCCATTTCGATCACTCTTCCTTCAATGGAAAATCAACAACAATAAATCCCCCAAGTCACTCCATAATCACAAGTTCCCATCACAACAGTCAATGTTAAGATCCCAATTCTCATAAGCGAGACTCCAAAAGTTTCATTACATACAGAGACAGGAACACATCTAGTTTAGACAGAACCCCAAACAACATCTGGACAGAGCCCAACATCCCTGAAAGAATAGCTAGAGGTAGTACTCTATAATTCACAGCAGTGTGCATAATTGTTACAAATTTTCCTGGAAAAGACATAGGTTCTCCCTCTACCTCCAATGGCTCTGAATACTAGACTTGCACATCAACTGCAAGGTCCATCCCTAGGGGAAGAAGAAGTGGAGATTCCCTCAGAACACTTGATGTCTAGGGGACTTCAACTACAAGTTTGATTACCCATCAACGTCACTACTACATCTCACAAAATCGCTCAGTTGTCGACATCGTAGCTAGTGGGCTTAATCAGAGCCTCAACCAAGTAATTGGAGAAGAGGATCCAACAGGAAGAAAGGAAAGGTGACTTCTGGAAGCAAGAAGGAATCCTAGTGCAAACATAAAGAATGCAAGAGGAATATTTAAATATTCAGGCATAGAATAAAGTAGAAAAGTTAAAGGAAAAATTAACAGAAGATTAAAAAATGATCAGAAAGACAACACCTCAGCTGCCATAATCTAGTGCAACAAGTGAACCTACAGAATAGATTGAATTAATTCAGGTATCCTGGTTTGAGCTGGAAAAGAGAGTGGAAGATCTCGAAGTACAGTTATGGGACAGTAAGTGAGTATCCGAACTACAACCCAAAAAGTTACAAGAGCAACTGGAAAAAGTGGTTTTGGAAGGAAACAATGCAAGAGTAACTTTGCATAAAAGGACTATAGAGTGCACAAAATTTTTCAAATAGGTTAGCGATTGGATGGGAATTATTTCGAGGCACAACCAAACATTGGAGGACCTGCTCTTGAATATCCAATCGCTCAATGAAGAAGCAACCAACACCCTAGATCCGCTCGAACAACCAACAAAATTTGACAAGATCTAGCAGGCGGACAATGATCTGAATGCGCTGTTTGAAGCTCAAACAATGGCTAAGAAATAACTAAGAGAATTTTGACCCATAGTCTAGACAACTTATCTACATATGCACCTAGTGGAAGCCATAGATGAATCAAAATGGAAATCTCTAGTTACATCCAAGAAAAAAGAATGGATTACAGACGTCACCCAACAATTTGTTGTTGAAGCTTCACTACTTTCCATAAAGTGGCAGGACAAAGTGGAGAACTTCCAAGAAGTTGGGAAAAGAGCCCTAGAACTAGTACCTAAGTTAGGTCCTTCGTTTGAAGAAGCCAAATAAGAAACCAATCAAGCGGGAAGTGGAAGCAACTTAGAAACAAAAGATAAAGGTAAACAATAGGCCAATCGAGAGACCACGGAGGAGCCGAAGATTTGACTATGGATGAGTCAAGGATTATGGTCGGATCTTATTGGGCCCTTCGTTTTGATGAATAGAAGTTGTGCAAGTTATGTTGCAGCTTCATTTTGGTGAACAAAATTTGCGCAAGCTGATGAGGATTTGGACAACGGACTAAAGGAAGAAACAAAAAGAGGTTGGAAGGACAATGCAACATCAGTTTTGAAGAAAGAAGTTGCAACAAGATCAAGAAGAGGAGAGAACTCTCGGGTTCTCAACCAACAAACCTAGATTGGATTATATATATGAGATTGATATGATTGTAATAGGTTAATGAAATGTTAATGAAGGGCTAGTGAAAGGCTAAGTATGGGTGACTAAATGAATGTAATGATATTGAGTCTAAGTCAGAGTCTAGTTTACTCATAGTTGTTAGTTGAGTTGAATCTTGAGATCTAGGTAAGAACCAAACTGTCAATTGATATTTTTGTAGTGAACTCAAGATTATCTTGTTTCTTTTCCTAGTTATCTCCTTCTGTATGCTTTTTTGTTTATTATTTTACCAAGCCAAGGTTAGAGTATGCTCCCAAGCCTCCATAATGGTTTCCTATCATAGTTTCTTCTTCTACTAGTCTTTCTTTGATCATTATATCTTCTTGATTCTTTATCATTAGTTCCATAGTATCCTCAATCTACTTGTCTCACTTGTCTTTTGCTTTTTCCATGCCTTTCTCTTTTATTGTAGTTGTTCCTAGGTTTAAATTGATTTGTACCAATGTCCTAAGCTATTTGTTTATTTCCACTTGGGCCTCCAATCATTCAATCTTGCTATACAATTCTTTTTTTTATGTTTTTACGTTGCTTTATTAAATAATATGTCTATTGCAAATTTCTTTTAAACTTATTCAATAATTTTTATATTTTTTTGAACTGCATCATTATCTCAAATTATTTTTCCATTCAAGATTCTTGTATTTTCTTCCTCTTTCTTACATTCCCTCTTTTCTTTCCTAAATGCCTCCTTTCTTGTCTTCTTTCCTAAATGACTCCTTTTCTTACTAGCTATGTAACTTCTACTTCTTCTCTTTATATAGGTGAATATCTCTTTTCTATCTAAGAAGATTTATTTTGTAAACTGGGACATAAATAATTTAGCTCTTCTAGTCCTCTTATAATTGTTTCTAAGTTAACCTTTGCCACCTCGTTATCTAATATTGGTGAAGGATTTCTTGTTTCCCTAGCTTCACCTTTTATGTGTTTAGGTTTCTTTTTAACGGGCCTAAGTGTTCATAGCTTTATTAATGAAGATGAAATTGTGTATAATCTTTCCTCATTCTCCTCTTCTACTTCATTATTTCTCACTGTTATAATCACTTCCTTATTTACTATTTTTAATTTTTTCTAAAACTAAAAATGGTAAAAATGGTTGAGTTTAATTTCTTCGACTCTCTATAAATAGGCTTAAAATTTTTAATGAACTTTTCAATAATACTCAACTTATATGATTTCCCATGTACTCCATCCTTATAACACACTTTTGTAAAGTTAAATCGAATTTGAATGTACACATTGAGAAGCATCGTTCTCCTCATGCGTTTTCTTACCTTCCATCTCTTGCACCCAGCCAAGTTACATTATTAAATTATTTATTAAACATAAAGATAGGGTATATTTTATTGTCATTCCCATGCTTGGCCCAAGCTTTTCAAAATTTTATCATCTCAATGTCATCTATGAGAACAATATACTAATCACTTAATCCAAATTTGCAACGATCATTGATTTGATGTAACAAGGTCATAATATGTGGTTACTTATTTACCTTATAACTAATAATTTAATATTTTAATATCAAATGACACTATTGAATTCTTTAAATTATGTAACATAAGAATATAATTAATGGAATACAAGTCTATATCATCCCATCATACCACAAGTTCAACAAAGCTAGTTTGATACATTACTCTTTTTAGTCCTATAGTCTAATTTCAGATAACGACACATAGCAATTTCATAAAAAAAAATTGTAAATAAAAAGAGGTAATTCTTATTAATGATCTATTACTGTACAAAATTTATACATGTCACTGGTTGCCACCTATTTCACCAAACTAGTGGAAACTGAAATAGGTGGCCACCTATTATTCTTTCGGCTAAAAATGGGTATCTGTCACTTGCCCTGCTAATTGGAAACCAGAGCAGATGGCAGATGGTAGTGTTGACATAACT
>SNQJ01S0004370.1:6324-40424 GCA_010110895.2 Picea sitchensis
GGGAGCAGAGCAAAAATCCCATAAAAAGGCGCTATCATAGGTTTTTTGTGATATATAATGATCGAAACTCTATGAGTAAAATGCGCGCTTAGATCAACAATAGAGAAAAAGGCGCTTAGATCTACGACCAAAAGATGATATCAAACCCCCCTACCATTCTACCTTTAACAATGGGGGGAGGTTCAAGTTGGTGGTATTTCCCAGTGGGCCCCATCATGACGTGGCACATTTGTGTTAATTCAGATCCCCCTAGATCTAAACCATTTACTGCCTACCCCCCCCACCTCTGTGTAAACCACCAGACCATTCTTCAATACGACCTCTCTACTCTGACGTTGTTATTGGATAAATCCGTAAGTGCGGACACAAACCGATCTCCCTAGATCCACCTGGTATCTAGAACAAAACAGGACAGAATAATATACTTTCCCTAGATCTAGCCTATTGAATGAACTAAGAGATAAGGGTTATGGACATACCTTATGAACACTCTCCTTAGATCTCTGTTGTTCCAAGATTTTCTCCAATGCTCTCGTCCCATCCATATTACAACAAAATGAACCAATCGAAGTAAAGGTAGATTAAGATATTCAATGACTAGTCTATACATATGATCAAGGAATTATGTAATAAAGTGACATCATCTTTATGGGAAAGGGACATATTAGCATGATAAATTAGTGAAAGTGAAACTTACAACCTAAGCCTTGATGTCATAGGTCTCCTTTCGATGGCTTCAGCTTCGGCACACACTGCTCATGCATGAAGAAAATCAACTACTTGTGATGACCTTGTTGTTGTCTCTGCATTTGTAGCATCGAGTCCTCCATACAGGTCTTACCTTTGATTCTCTAATCAATCTCTTGCTAACTTGCTGCTTTCTTAACTTAACCCTTTCCATGATCAATCTCCTCAATATAGGAAGAGACTAGATTAGTTACTTGGATAGAGATGATCCCAAGATATCTGGAAAACCAATACTTAGATAACCCTTTCGAAGAAGCCAACTCACCCTTCTAGAAGATTCCTTTCTAGAAGGTTCACGAATATTATCTTTTAGCCTTTAATAGCATGTTAAGCACCTAATCATGGAGTCTGGTCGCGAGAATTTCTCTTGACTTAAGGTAGCTGGGAATCGGGCATTCTCATGAAATTGAATATATAAGTAGCACAATGAACATGTTTCAAAATATGATTACGGAAGAAGACAAGCTGTAGCTTTCGGGAAAATATTCTTGATAAAGGAAGCTTGATTTTCCATCATCCTTGATATCATCATGACATCATCCTGACCAAATTTGTGGATAACTTGAATGCCCCCAAAGTCGAGGCGGAACCGGTTATGGTCCAATAGACTTTGTAAAATTTTGCGCAATCAATGTGTGTCAAGAACCAAAAAGCACATCTAATCGGAGACCCTGCTGACATCCAAGCATCAACAAAGATATCATAGATATCCAATTACGGGGTAGGAATTCCCCATTTTCGGATCATAGACTAATATTGTCGTGGAAATCGGGTCATGGCCACCAATCCTTCTTTGTGGATCCATGCTGTCAAAATGTAGCATATCCACTTGAATACACTGTGGATCGATGCGACAAATTTTCAGTCAAGACAACATAGCCATGAAACTCACCGGTGGATCTATGTATTACGCCAAAATATACATGCTCAACATCCACAACTTTGGATTACGCCGGACAACATCCAGAGTCTTCAATCTCATCGTCCAAAAGTCACGAATCTAACCATGTGATTACATGTGCCGAGTCGAACATGGTAGAAACCACTTAAAACCACCCGGTCATTGATGTATACCGTTAACAAGTGTGAGGAAATCACCATTAATGTCAATGGTCCCAGGTACTATAGTACAATCCATGAATGTGAATAAATGAGTTGATGTGAACCTTTCGGCGGAATCTCTTATCGGTCAATGATGTAAACCCATTTATGAAGAGAAACTTCCGATGAGGCATGCAAGATTCAAGATTGCTAAATAGTTTCTAAAGTCTTGATTGGATAGTAATGAAGTCGTGAGAACAAGACTCGTCCCGCGGGAGGGACAGTGTATCCCACATCGGTGACGCCAGAAGAATTGTGAGAGTTTGAAGGTGAAGCCGAGGCGTGACAATTGGACTTTGGGCCTTGGGGAAGGCCGACCGCAGAGTGAAAATATAGCTGCCGGATGGCGACTCAAAGAGGTTTGAATTTTGCTCTTGAACATATGGATGAAACCGCGATTGATTTGGCGTGAGAGCTCAAAGGCGACACATGGAAAGACCTTGTTATTGAATCCGAATGAGAGACAAATGGATTTCCCAAACCAACTTCAAATGATGAATAGGGAGTGTCATGTTGGCGGTACTTGTATAATTAACACAAAATGAAACATATCCCTTTCCAAATTTTTCCCCATATCACAGCAGAGTACCTCTTTATTTTACGCATAGAAGCAGAGGAGGATCACATATGCTTGTTGATATAAGCTCATCCTTGAGACGAGTCCCTCGAGTATTTTAGCAATTCCCTAAGAAGGGAGTGGTTGGTCCCATCAGGTCAATCAATGTTTGTTTAGGTCGGAGATAGAAAACTTCGAAGGTTTTGAGTTATAGAGTTGGAAAAACACTCCAAAAGAGAACTCTCTGAGTTCCTTTTTGTTACACAATAGTCCATGAGATGAGACCAAAAAGGGTTAAACTATAAGCTCGAAGGACGCGTAACTTCAAATAATTTTAACGAGTGTGAAAGAGCAAGATCACTCGATAATCTTTTCATATTTAAATTCATTGAAAGGCTTAAAGTTAAACTGGGGTTCGCGTGTAACCAAAGGCAGGAAAAGAGATAAAGAAGCCTTTCGAACCGTTCTCATGTTTTCGCAAGTGCAAGGATGGATAAAAGGCACTTGAGGTTTAGATCAAAACCATAGAAACAAACAAAGGCTGCGATCCTGCTCGCCAAAATTTTTGGTCCATAATCCATGCGTTGGGTTACCTTAAGTCATTTCACTCCTTTAAGAGTTAGAAATTAGAATTGGAAATAGTAGATAACATGATAAAACCCACTTTTATCATGGTAAAGAGTAAATAAAACAAATTTACCATTCATTTTTTACCATGTTATTTTACCCATTTACCATTGTAGTGCAAAAAGCCTCCATTTTACCTCCAATCTTCATAAATTGATTTTAAGAACTTCAGGGCATCATTCCACAAACCGTCTAGATCAGATTGGTAAGTTCTCAATTCTATAGCTTTTCATGGTTTAATTTCATGATTGTAGTGGCTAATTTTCAAGATTTGAGTTAGATTTTGAAACCCTATGCGTGGTGAGGGATTCTAAGGCTTCTATATAGGGCCCTACGAGAATTTTCTCATTTCAGCAGTGAACTGAGCTTCTGATCTTGAGAAGTTAGTGCTATGTCATTTAAAGACACACAATGAGCAGTAGCAGACTAAAATTTTTACCAGGACCACAAAGAGATCAAAGTTTATGGGTGTGAGATAGCTCCTTTCAAGCTTCCCAAATATTTTTCTGTCCAGAATATTCTCTTTGGAATATATCAGACAAATGATCAACGTAGATGATATTCATTGTCTTGCCTTTAGGAAGAAACAACAACTCAGAATAAAAGGTCAGATAGGTTCCTTCATTTTTCAATAGGCAGAAATTTTGCAGGGGAAGAAGAAAACAAGTTGTTATAGGAAATGAAATTCAAACAAATTTTCCCATGGCACTCTGATCCTTGTGGTATCATTGAAGAAACCAGACTGAGGAATAAAATATCTCCATATGCTCATGTTCCAAAACCAGAAGTTGAGAAGTTCATGTACTAGACAAAGTGGGAGGAAAACAATCTGGTAGAAACATAACAGCAATCTCCTCCAACCATTATTTCATAGACCACTACTCCTCAGGTACCAACAAAGAAGAGACCCAGGAAATATGTATCTCCCTTAGTCACTGAAGCCTCAACAGATGATTTCCAGGTTTAAAGAAAAAATCCCAATACCAATCATACCCCTGACAGATCCAGGGGAGAAGAGACTGAGTCTACTACAGTCATGGAAGGGGAACATTCAATATTTTCCTTAGGAAGCCAAAAAATTATGTCCACTTACTCGTTGAATAAGAAAGGTGATACAACATTAACAACCATATCTACACAGGAGCCTGCAGGACTCAACCTTTTTTGAGAAGTATAACTTGACCAAGAAGAAAAATGAGATGCTGACAGTATTTCTTTGGTAAAGAAATTGAAGCAAACATCCAAAACCAACATGGTTGTTATCTACTTTTGATATAGAGAATGGGAGAATTCACATGGCATACTTGCAAGCACAAGTGCCTCAACCCAAAACAACTTATGATTATAAAAGGTTAACATTTGAGTTTGATGTTGCGAGGAAATTACACCTAGATGATCAAAATGGTTACATAGGCGTTCAGAAATTTGTTTCGGCGATACCTATCCACAAGCTAACACCAAAGTTGGAGTTTCCTTGAACGATGTCCGGACTCGAGTTGAAGATGGAAAGAATTGAAGCTGCTTTGGTAAAGGATAACAAGATAAAATCTGGAGGCGGGTACTCAAATTGGATATGATCCATCAATGTCAAAGAAGCAGTAGAAGAAATCATTAAAAATAAGAATGATGACATAGCCTCCCCGAGGAAACAATTGAAAATTTCCATTACAGAAGACCCACAGACTAAATAAATAGCTAAGACCGAAGGCCATAAAGAGGAAATGTTTAGAGTTGATCATGGGTAGGAATGATCCAAGATTAAAGAAGAGGTGAAATTCATTTGGAAAAAGATAGTTAAAGGAAAAGAAGAATGTGCCAATGGTGGTCATACCATTGAATTAATTTCCCATCACAGGTATCAACACAACAATAGAAACCATGACAACACAGATGCCAACAACAACCTCATTAACAACCACATATGCTTTAGAAAAAAAATCAAGAGTCTATGCAGAGACATGTTTAGGAAGAAATCAAAGACTACATGGCGGGATCAGTAGCCTCCAGGTTAAAGTCCACCTTTTAGTCAAGCTACAACACTGAAATGCATAAGTCTCAGAGGCTTAAGCAAGAACTTGAGAACCTAGAGAGAGAAACATTCACGACCAAAACTCTTTTAGGAGCCAAGGAGAGTATTTGGATGGATATACGCAAATCCGCAATGATTTGGCCACTCATACAAATTATGTTTGAGAACCATGAATTAGTATAGAGAAGTAGACATGCCATTGACAAGATTAGAGGGTAACTAGGAGAAAATCATACATAGGAAAACAAGATCATTAAAATCTTAAATTCTAAAACTAGAGAATTTTGGAGGCCTTGGATATTGAAGATAGAACATAAACTATCCTTGAGGTCAAAAAGGTTTTGATCAAAAGAGGATTGATGCTAAAGCTGGAGGAAAAATTCCAGACCATGGACACAAGAGTTCATGGGTTCTTCAAAATTTGGATTACTACATAATAAAGGGGCTACGAGGGGTTAGTTTTGATGTCGGTTGATTACCCTATCAGAGAACAAACAAAAGATCATCATAGTGGCAAAGGATGGTTCTAAGTTTTCAAGGATACATGGAAACATCAACTTTGGTAAAGAGATTTTTGGAACTCTATGATTTGGACCTCAACATCAACTTGCGAATCAAGTACATCTTCATTACCAAACCCACCTTTTCCAAGTACCGAGAGATAGATGAAGTTCACAGAAGGTTACTAAAAGTCAGCATTCCTAGTCAAAAGATATGGGATGACCTGCGTGATATGATTGAGTAATGATGAGGTGTACATCCTACTCAACATATGGTACAATCACAATCAAGTCAAATATGGATCACCAACTACTTCCTTAGAATCATCATCAAGGATTCGAGGATCAGGTATAATTCCTATATTTTTATACAATGTAATCTAGTTAGTTAGATTTTGTCTCCACTTTATCTTGATCATTGATGACAGGATAGAGTGAAATGTTTTCGATAAATACTTCAGACTTCGAAGCATTGAGGATTGATCTTTACGCCCAAGAAAGATCTTGTAAATCGTAATCTTTTGAAGTGATCTACGATAATAAAGGGGCGATTCCTTAGAAGTTCATGTGTTGATGTTGGTAATGTTTTATTTTCTTTGTTGAATGTTATTCCACTCCTTTATCATCTATGTTTTTTATTTATTTTAAAAAGAAGTTTAAAGTGAAGAAATTTATCTCGAATACTTTGTTTTTGGATTTTAAAGATCTCAATGTTTTCTTATGATATTACAATAAGGAAATTCTTAAATGATTTTTTATTGTGATTGATTATCTCATCTGTTTCTGCTTTACATCACTTTGTTTCTAAAGAATCCAACATTTTCATTATCTTGCCACAGCAGAGACCTAATAAAATATGTATCCGATCTCAACCCTTAACAGACCCATATATATCCCAATGGAAAATCATGCTAACCATCTTTATTAAAATAAAACAACACACTCATACCTTTTTAAAAAGCCTAATATCTACAATCCAAACATATATAAATCATACAGATAGATCCCTCTCACCTACAAAGCTGAGGGCTAGATCCTAATTCAAAGGGAGTGGTTGGATAAAGTTACCTATGCAAGGATGATTTTAAGGATGGAATTTTATTTTAAAAATGTCTTAGAAACTTTGGCCCGAATATTACTAATCCTTCATATGCAACTATAAAATGTTTGGCGATATTTTGTAAAATATTCAAGTTTCTAGGATTTTACATAGTTTGTATAAAAGTTTAGCCCGATTTTAAAAAGGTAAAACAATTTTATCAATAGAATTTGAACCAAATCGTTTTTAGAATGGTGAATGTTGACACAAAAACTATGGAGAATTAGCCCATGAGCAAAATTTAGCCCCTAAAATCATCCTGTGTAACCTGCCAGATGATTTCTTCTCTGTCAACCTCTTGGAATTTACAGAGCATTAACACCATGAATCCTATCATTTTATCCGTAACAGAACAAGATTATGACTTGAAAGAAGAAGCCCTAATTAGCCCAGGGGACTACGATGGCTTTGACACGAAATAACCATCACCTATTTCCTTATCCAAAGCCAATTTGTTAGATAATGCAGGGAGACAAATACCTTTCCTTGAAGTGATCCAAGCCTCCATAGTCCCTTACAACTGTCGAAATTCCTTTCCTTTCCGAGTGCATGGCTGGTGTGTCGAGCAAAACTTGCCCGAAGAAGTAGTCATTTTAAATGGGTTAGGGTCAGAGGTCTTGTGTAGAATAGATATCTTGTCAATTCAATATGCCCTTGGCATACCATATTCCTCCTATCTGAACCATTGGGGTCAAGCCCAAACATTATTAGAAAGTGCATGCGTTTCCTATACATGTAAGCATCATGGTTAATGAGGTCAAGTTGGCATGTTCCATACTCAGTCAAATATTAGGTATGGATAACGACAATTTTTTAGTAGAGGTCATGTTGGGTTTCATGTTGACATTTTTTCAGTCAGAGTCCAGTCAATCATTCTGTATCATTTTTGAAGAGTTCATAGATGATAATGTTTACACGAAGCTAGTTAATTTCCAATCAGGGAATTTAAGGTATTACACACACTTGTTGAGGATGTTCCTAGAGAAAAACAAGACAAAGTTCCCTGAAGATGCATTCATCTCAACTGAATGCAAAAGGATCACAATGCTCATTTTATAAATAAGATCATGTCCATAGTTTATAGCTTAATATTCAACACCAACACTTAAAGGGTTTTAGAAGAAATGAAAATTTATTTGCATTCCAATCCAGAGAACATAGTAGGATATTGGGTGTTGCTCATGCACTCTACTGTGATTTGTGTATATGGTTATAAAGAGGCACCTTACCTTTTACTTGTTTTCCCGATGCCCAAAATATTTTCCCTAGAGTTCATCAGGGCAAAGAATCATCTGAGAAACAAAATATTTTCTGAAGATGCACAAAGCACGTCTAACTTAAAGTTTCCTTTCATAATAGGATATTTTGTGGTAAAGACTAGATCTTGTTTTCCTCATATCCAGGCCAAGCTCAAAGAGTTTGGATTTGCACAAATACAAGGGAGAAAATATGATCCCCATCAGATCATATAAAAGAAGGCTGATGAGCAAAATGAACATATGAACATGAATATGTGTTGAAAATTTTGTCATGGCGAACACAGAGCACAGCCGATATGGGAGGTCATTTTGGAAATTTGTCCCGAGGAAACAAAAATTGAGTCAATCCGCAGCATACCTAGACACATAAAAACTCCCTCCAAGGATGATTATTAAAACTCCTAAGATTGGATTTTATAGCAAAAGAAAGAAGTTGAGCCTTGGGCACCAATAGTGCAAAACAATGTTCTCAATAAAATGAAAATCACACAATCTCTACAGATAGTAAACATGGAGGAATAAGAACCTAACAAACAAATGAATATGGAAATGGTGGAGAGAAGGAACAAAAATGAAGAGGCTAGTACATAAATCATGCCACAGAGTGAAGGCAGCTCAAGGGCAATCAACAGTAAAAAACATGTCTTTGATAAGACACATGGGGTAGTCTAAGTCCAAAGAAGACTTAGCAAATCAATATACTGAGAAAGGGAACTTGGCCATGAGTAAAATAAGATATTTGATTCCCGAGAGGTAGAAAGGGTTTCTCGGCATAAGTCTTCCCTATTCTCAATCAAGGATGTAGAAAGAAATACACTCAACATGGCGATTGGTAGATGAGGATAAAGTGTCAGAAATCAAGCCACATTATGAAAATATCCGGTCTGAGACAAGGTAAAGTTAAACATAACCACTGAAGTGACATGCTATATTCAGACTAATTGAGTATGATTTTGAGGGTTTCAAGGATGAAAACTCATACACTCAATTTGGAAGGACAATTGAGGAAAGAAAAGGCATCCGGTGAGGCACAGCGGCAGACTCAAGTTAAAAGATTAGAATCTGAGAGGCCCTCAAGGGGTAAGGCTTCCTTAGATGATAAATACAAGATGATTCAAAGCATGAAGAGAGAGGTTGAAGATATCTTCCATAGATCATCCACAAGCAATTGGGTGACTCTAGAATAAGAAAAAGAGACATTTCAGCAGGAAGAACTAGATTACAAAGACAAAGTATTTCAACTGGAAAAGGAAAAATAGAATTGGTCTGGGGCCGGTGAGGTATCCAAGCAGGGGCTACAAGCTACGTACTTTGGTATGTGAGGATGAGATTCAAACATTAGAAGATATTGTCCAAACTATGTCCCAAGTAATCTTGAAGGCAGGAAAAATCAAAATTATTAAGGAGATATAGAAATGCTATGATGAGATGAAAATAAAGAGATAGAGAAGATGGCCCAGGTTCAAAATAAAATCAAAATTACAAAGGAAAGAGTGGGCAAGAGTTGAAACTGAGGCTAAAAGGTAAAAAGGAGTTTGTGGGAGATAAACATGTAATGGGATTCTGTGATTTGTTGGAAACACTAAAATTCGAGGTGTATAATAATTTCATAAGATGACAAATATAGCATGTATCACTTTAGAGATGTACCATTGTGTGAATGGGAACAACGAAAAATCCCTCAGAGTGGGCCAATAATGCTATAAATTTTCTAAATTCCATTCCTACTGCTGAAATTAAGATCATTGGGATCGAAGAAAGAACTGCATTGATCATTTGGTCTAGGAGGATCATTGCTAAGCATAATTTGCTAAAGTTAGTTCAGGAAAAATCCGCATAGATGGTGAGAGTATACATGAATTCAAGGATCTGTTTGAGAAACTATTTATCAAAGGCCTCCTCCCATCATTTTGGGATGACAAAGAGAAATTATATGACCAAGAGCAGCCTAGCTCCCTCCTGCGTGCACGATTAGAATGGATCCTCAAGTTGAAGGCACAGGAGGAAAATTTGAAAGGACCAAGTTTGGTAGAATATTTGACCACAAACTTTGAGATCTTAAGTCAGTTTAAGACCGTGAAGATTGGGCTTCCAACTATGTCCTACGCTACATGTATTGACCTGGAGATTTTGATAATAGAAATGATGGATTATGAGATTCCTTAGGACTCATAGTGGAAAGATATGCGGCTAAGAGTGAATAAAGCCTCCGAGGTGTCACCATATTGTAAAGTTCATTGAAGGTTAGAAAAACAGATGGGAAAAGGATATATAAACGGAGAAATCATTATTTTTTGGGAAACGTTTTTGTTAATCATTGAAAATCATTTCACATGCCGAGATTATTAGTTGAAATTATTATGAGTAGTTTTAGAAGTTGAAATGTTTCAGTTCAACCATTGTAATTGAATTGTATAAGTATTAGAAGTTTAAAATGAATTAATGTTGGTAGAAGCGAAAGGGAACCTTTTTGTTGTTTCTGAACTCAATTGTAATTTCTGGAGCTAAATTGAATACATATGCATAAAGATTTTGAAGTATTTATGAAAAGATTCTAATGGTGACATGGAGTTTTATACATTTTCATTATATGTATTTCCTATATTATTTAATTCCATTTACATTTTCTTCTATTTAAATTGGATAGCCCCAAAATCCCATAACTCATCTTGTGATGATCTCGTCTTAAGAAATTTAAAGCGTGTAATTTTCTTCTTAGCTAATTCATAATTCATTTCAATATGATCTGATGCAGTTATTTGTTTTTCCCTTCTTCATTACACTCTGCTTAAATATTATTTGCAACTCAGATTCATTGCCTCATATTTTAGCTTTTTATTCTGGAGAGTTCTACTGACCAATCATTGTTTTCATTCCTTTCATAAATTCGACTCATTGTTGGTTGAACACTTCCGGAAAGTGGAGGCATGGGATATTTAATGGCTTCATCTACCCCAACAATAGCCAGTGGCTCAATAAGGTGGGGGCGGGATGAGGTGGTGTGCTAGGAGCCTATCACCCAATTTTTCATTGGTATTTCCCTCCAAATAGGGAGGGAGAGATGAGAACCATGTGAGTGGATGGAGATACCACCATACATGGATGGAAAGCACCATGTTAGAAATGTTAAGGGTTGCAGATACCTGGAACGCTTGGACTCCAGGTGTGGGGTAGAAAAAAGGGAATTTGAGTAATGGCTGAGGGATTGTCTCCCAAGGATTTAACCACAGAGAGGCGAGGGGGGGGAGTCAGGGATCAATGGTGTAGTGGGGTTTTAAGAGGATTCTTGAGGTAATGGTTCGTCAACTAGTGGAACTTCGAGGTGAGGAGAGGCCTCAGTGA
Source organism: Picea sitchensis (assembly GCA_010110895.2). Classification (NCBI taxonomy): domain Eukaryota; kingdom Viridiplantae; phylum Streptophyta; class Pinopsida; order Pinales; family Pinaceae; genus Picea; species Picea sitchensis. Next base: position 17,585 of record SNQJ01S0004370.1, read on the forward strand.
GAGGAATAGTGTCTCCGTCTCCGGTCCAGTAGAAGATACCACACTTGTGTGCTAAAAAAGGGTGTATGAGCAGTGGTGCTTCATGATATACCCCCAACAAAGATAGGTCCTTGAAAATTTTAGGACCCTTATGTGATGACTGAATAAGTGTCTGAGATAGTGTGGAGATGGAAAGAATGTTATCAATGATGGTGGAGTGGTTGGGCTCATAATGTGATTTGGTTGATGGTGGCAATCTTCCTGACATGGGGGCATCATCATTCATATCCTGAAAAGCCACCACCTTCATAGAATACATGTATCTACTTCCGAACAAGATATTGTAATCAAGTGGGGAGTTGAGAAATTAAATTTTGATGAGGATGGTTTTTCCCCAAGTTAGAGCCAGGGACATTTTGGAAAGATCCCTTGGGGGAGACAAAGATTAGAACTATCACTGGAAACTCTCGGGGTGATGGGATGGTACTAGATGAGGGAGCCAATATGTTCATACCACTTTGGACATGATGCATGTAGATGCACCTTGTCGATGATACACTAATGAACTATGATGTTACGAATCTTAACTAGTATATGAAAAGATACCAGGGCGAGGAGGCATGGTTCTCCACTATCTAGATTAAGGTATTGACATAGGTATGTTGGGTTGACTCCCTAAGATAGAATAAGAAAGGATTTATCTTTGAGATATAGGAATAGGTTCAAAAAGTACCTCCAATATAGACATGGCTATAGGAGATTGAGCTAAATTCGTCCGATGTATGGACAAAGGGATACACCTAGCATGAGGGTTGTGAGATTCACGTCATTAATGGAATCACGAGGAATTATCTGATATTTGGTTCAGTGTTGGTGGAATCATAAAAAGGTTTTTCAACTATAATTTGGAACCTCACTTAAGAAGTTCTTAGAGGTAGGAGAGGGACTACCTTGGAGACCACATGTTTGAAAATAATTTTTCTTGGCTAGTAAGGAGAAGATGTTGCGATCAACTTGATTTCCGAGGTTGAATGAGACCTAGGTTTGATACTACCCATTTATGGTGGGGAAATGTGTACCTCCTGTTGGGTATTCATAACACCTTGGTGTGGAATGGGGTTTTCAAAATATTTGGAGGTGGTTTAAAATACTATTGTCGGGTCTTCTTTGAGGGGTAGGAGATTGCTGCGTTCTGTGGAGTATTTCATCCATTTTGGAAGTAGTGTTTGGAAATGGTGTGTATAATGTCCATACTAACCACAAAGAGAACAAGGGAAGTTGAAGATCTAAATATTTTTTTATTCCCTTATCGTTTGTTCGTATTTTCCCCCTTGAGGGGTTTGGTTGCCTTGATTTTGGTGGCCCCTAGCAGGATGGTTGGGTTGGGGGTTGTTTCCTCCTGGTCCCAAGTTATTATTGTTTCAGCTTTTCCCTTTCTTTATTCTTGGAATTATTCAGAGGATGGGATGGATTTTTTGTATTCAAGCTTGTTCAAATGTATGAATCTATTGAACAAGAGAGGGATGAACAAAATTAACACGGCATGTGGGTGTCCATGTGGAGGAGAAACCAGTTGTGGAGGATCGGGAAACAAAAAATATGGATTGTTTGTGGCAAAGATCCATAGGGAACATAGGAAGGAAAATCACTTTCACTAGTGCCCATGTTATAACTTGAGGTAGAGTGGGTACTTGAACTTGGTTGAGAGGCTAGATGCATCATGAGTATCGGTGAGGACCCACTCATGGGTGGGGGTGGGAGAAACAAGATATGGTTGTTGGTATGTGGGGGGAGGGTAATAATATGTCTCTCCATATGGTTGTGAATATTTATGGTGCAAATAAATATCCGCAATCATATGGAGGGCCATAGATAGGTGGTGTTTGGTTGTAAGGTTGTTGGTGCATCATGTAAATCAATGTTAGGGTCCTAACCCGCTTTATAGGTAGATCAATATATTGAATGTAATAAGAGTCCAATATTAATAAGGCATTTCAATAAAATAGAATAAAGGCGGATGTAGGAAGACCTAATAGAGATTTCTCTTCTAGAAGGATCTTCCTCTAGATGCTTCTCTTGATAGATTATAGTTAGTATAAATAAGGGTTGAGGGGTATGAAAAACCCTAGCTTGAATATTATTATGGAAACGAGGGTGGAGGTTTCCCCTTTGAAGAGGCACATGAACATTGCTTTACAGATCAAAGTGTTATTTCTATTGTTGTTATTATATCATTTATGTGTTATTGTGGAGATTATCTTTGGATATATTCTTGTTTTTTTTTTCCATTTTCTAGCATTTTATTTATATTATGCATAATTTTTATATCTGTATCTTACCAAGTGGTATCATAGAACTTTCCTTAGCGGAAATTGTGGGAATTTTGTTTTCGAGGTAGAGACATATTCAATCATCTTTAAGCTACATAGATCTATAGTTACACGCATAAACCCACAGTCAAGGATTAATACACGTAGAAAATACAAGTGGTTCCTAAGCACACATATATTGGCCACCCTTGTAACTTTTGTTGGTAACCCTTTGAGTGGTAGCATGGAACAACTTACCTAATGGATCGGCCTAGATTTCAGGAAGCCCTCTTTAGATAAACCTATCGGCCTTGTTGTTGCTATAGTGTCGAGAACAACACTTTCGGGGAAGATACTCTCTAGTACCTAGGTAGTTGGGTGGTGCGGATGAAGTCTGGAGTCTATCCTCCTTAGTTAGTTCCCCGAGATATTGGGCAGAGTACTACAGTTGGACCCACCTGCATTATATCAAAGAGCTATAGCATAGGGAAAACCATGTTCTATAAGACCATGATACCTAACCAACAGGACATAAACATAAACAAATTAGAACATACCATATCTATTTCCACACAACTATATTCGAGTTGCGGTAGTACATTTCTGGTTAAGCATTTAGGAATTTCATCATTGCAATATTATTCTTGGACAGTCTCTTCGTAGGTGTAAAAATTATGTAATTGTTTTCACCATTATTTGAGACCTATTCCGTTTTGGATTCATCTCTTCACCCTTATCACATTCATCCATATCATTTTTGGCAAAAAAAATTATGACCCCGCCAACTCCCTTTTCAATCACCCATCACCATGGCCCATAACCGTAACCAAGAACTAGATTCTGGCTTCAACACCTTGCAATATGGTTCCTTGAGACCCAAAAGAAGTGAAACAACTCAATGCTATGTAAGTTTGCCTCCATTGATTCATCCATCAATGCAACCATAGATACAACCATCTTGAGTCCCTCAATGGAAGTCAAACAAGTGACCACTTGACTTTGAATCATCTTTTGCATCCCTGCGCGCACCAAACTGAAGATCCTTACAAATGACCATTTCTCTTAAGAACCTCCAAAGAATGAAGGCAAACCTTCCTCCCATTCCCCATACCTTTTCAGCACCAACATTTTCAATGTGACATAAACCTTTCGAGGGTGGATGTGACCAAATTTGATGGCTGGACCCATTGGTTGGGTAACCCAAATGGAGCGTTGGCCTAGCCTTTCTTTGCATAACATTACTGATGACTTGGCCAAGCTTCGGTATGGTGTTCTCCCATATAGATCAAGAGCGTTGGCAATGGTGGCAATGGAAAAACTTCCAGGTCAAGGAATATTTCTTGAATGTAATTTTTCCTTTGAGATTTATAGGCAGCTTTGACATGGACGCAGAGCGTTTGGGTTTGATAAATTTGAAACAATCAAGAACAATAGAGACTTCATAGCTTCCTTTGCAGTAGCTTGGCACTGAGCAGAGGGCATGATTATTTTCTTTCAAAGAGTGGCATGGTAGCCTCAAGGGAGGAGGTGGGCCCATGTCCTCATAAAACAGAGCCCTCAGCAGTGGAGGCTACTAAAGAGCTAAGAAGAACAACATGTTGTATCATCTCAAAATCGAAAACCTTCCTTTATCCCTGGCCCTAAACCCATCCTCCCACCTCCCTACACCCCATTAAATATCCAAAATTTACACCGGAAATAGGTGAAACGCCAACTCAAAGGTACTGTTATAATTGTGATGACAAATATTTCCCAGACCACAAGTGTAAGGAACAAAATATTTTATAGCCATCTCTGAGGATGTTCAGGAATAGGATGTTGAAACTCCCACTTGTGTTTGGGTCACAGAATCAGCGGCATAACCCCTCCCTCAGACCCTCACGAGGTAGAACGTCATTTCCTCAATGCTCTCACTAGCTTTCGCTCCCCAAACCCTCAAAGTTAATGATTAAAATCAAGCATCGAAGGTCATCATTTTGGTTGATAGTGTAGCTTACCCATAATTTTATTCATCACCACATTGCCAAGAAACTCATTTCTACATCCATGATGTCCAACAATTTCCAAATCATGATTGCCAATGGTGGTTCCATAGGGAAATGTGGAGGGCATGAAAATATGTGTCTCCAAATGGGTGACTACCACCTAATCCCATATGTTTTCTAGCGACATGGGTGAGACATGACATTGTGTTAGGTGTCGGCCCGGCTAAGAACTTTAGGTTCCTATGGATTTTTAAGGCATTAACAATACAATTCGACTAGGAAGACCATAGCCAATAAATTCCAAGGCATCACTACTAGTTCACACAGGGTCATTAGTTCCCATGACATGGAAAAAAGATGCTCAAAAAAGGTCATTACGGTGTCATTGCTAACAACATGGTGGACATGGACCTCCAAGCGCTCCTTTCTAAGCATCAAATGGTATTTTCCACTCCCCAAGGACTCCCTCCTTCCCTTGAGTGTTCATGATCATTTCCATTCCCTTGTACCCGAAGCCTTCCTCCCAATATCCATCCATATAGCCACCTTTTCACAAAAATGAAGTTGAGAAAATGGTCGAGGAACTACTTAATGATTATCAAAGCCTAGTGCGAGCCCTTACTCTTCTCTGTAGTCATGGTCCTGAAGAAGAAGGTTCTTGGAGGGAATGTGTCCTGACTTCCGTGCCCTCAATAAAACCATTAAGAGACAAATTCCCATTTATGTCATTGATGACCTCTGGATGAATTGAGTGGTGCCCAATTCTTTACTAAACTTGATCTTTTTTTTTTTTATTTTAAATTTTTTTATGAAAGAAGAAGACATTCCCATGACTTCATTTCGCACTCATGAGAGCCAGTATGAGTTTGGTCATGCCTTTGTCTTGTGTAATGCCTCCACCTTCAAAGCCTCATGAATCAAGTCTTCCATCCTTTTCTTTGTCATTTTTCTTAGTTTTCTTTGATGATATCCTCATCTATATAAAAACATGGATGAACCATCTTACTCATGTGGATCATGTTCTCCATCTCCCTCTCAGCACCAACTTTTTCAGAAACAGTCTAAATGGTATTTTGGTGTCGAGGCTAGAATACTTGGGTATTATTGTTGGAAAGGATGGTGTCGGGGTGCATCAAAAAGATTGAATCTATGCAAGACTAACCCCACCCAAAGACTCTTAAGATATTACGTGGATTTATAGGAGAAACTAACGGTGTGTTATCCTGGTTTTGTTGGAGATTGATTGTTGTCATTGATGTCAACCCTAGTCATGGGTTTTGGACCTAAAGATTGACAAAGATATTTGGACATGAAGGAAAATGCACATGCATATGCAACACCCATGAATGGATGGTATACATCATGTTGTTTGCGGTGGTATGTGGCACGTCCACATGGATCCTCATGGTTGAGGAGAAATGATTTTTTTTTTTTTTTTCCATTTATGTCACTTCCTTTTGTACATGTAGGCCCTGAAGACTTTTAAAGAAAATAATTACAAAAATAGAAAGTGTCGGGTTGGCCCTAATGTTAGGAAGTGACATAAATGGTATAAATAAATATCATTATACATTCATTTGGGTACAAGTCCCGATTTAGGAGAGGAAGAATAATAAGTAAAGAGGAGGCAGTTTCAAGGGAGGATGAAGTCTTTTGGTGATGTGTTCTAAGACTCTAAATGTAGTGGGACCACTTCATTGGAAAGAGTACGGGGTGTAGTTTCTTGTGTGTGAGTTTTAGAATCAGATGTTATGTGGCCTTGAGGCATCTTGGCCCTGGTGGGTCTTGAGCAGGACCGAGAATTGAAAAAAGTCTACATTCTTTCTATAACCTCTTTTAGGGAGGATTCAAGGAGAAAATTAGAGGAGTTTCGGAAGGGAATACATTGAGTAACGTATATCTGAGGATCAGTATTCCAAGAAGTGAATATTTGTAGAAGTTGAAGAAGTCTCGAAGCATTATCAGGTTCTATGTCATGATTGGTTGATGGTGATGATTTAATGTAAAAGTTTTATTATCTCTCATATATTCTTGGGTGGAAGGAAGGGGAAAAGGAGGATAGAGAGTTGAAATCTCTTGATATTGGAGGATTGTATCTTCCTCTTGGAGTTTATCCCTCCATTTACATTTAGGCTGTGCTTCTGTACAGAGTCATTACTTCCCTTGAACAAAAACATTGATTATTTCTCATATACTGTGCATGGTGTGTCATTGGTGTATTGGTGTAGCTCTTATACTGGTAACATTTCTCATTGGATATAATTGAATGGTTTTAAGTATAGAACAGAAAAAGGTTTTAGAATTGTACTTGTCGTTCACCTCAGTATCAACAAGTTTGTTGGAACTTCTGAAAGATTACAACACCTCTCAACCATATAAAGAACTCTTTCACCTTGGACTCCACGGTGCTGCTCGGAAGCACCAAAACCTTGAAGGCAGAATACATCACGCACCACTCACAGGTTCTGGCCCTTCCCAGTTTCACAAAGACCTTTGTGTTGGAATGTGATGCCTCGGAGATGGACAGCTATCCTTATGCAAGAGGGTGACCTTTGACCTTTACCAGGTAACAACTGTCTGTAAGGAATTTGGGCAAACCCATTTATGTTGGTGTAACTCTTATACTATTGTTCATTTCTCATTGGATATAATTGAATGGTTTAAGTATAAGTTGAAAAAGGTTTTTAAATTGTACTTGATACTGATTCACCCCCCTCTCAGTATCAACAAGTTTGTTAAGAACTACAGAAAGATTGCAACACCTCTCACTGCTCTCCTAAAAAAGAACTCTTTCACTTGGACTCCAGCTGCTGCTCAAGCTTTTCAAACCTTGAAGACGACCATCTGCACCACTCTGGTTCTGGCCCTTCCTGATTTCACAAAGACCTTTGTGTTGGAATGTGATGCCTCAGGGAAAGGAACCGACGCTATCCTTATGCAAGAGGGTCGACCTTTGGCCTTCACCAGTAAGCAACTGTCTTAAAGGAATTTGGGCAAACCCATTTATGAAAAGGAAATGTTGGCTATTCTGCATGCCCTTGATCTATGGAGCCCTTATGTCTTGGGGCAACGCTTCCAAATCAAGACTGACAATAAAATCCTCAAGTAATTTTTGGAACAACGCATTTCCTCCCAGGAGCAACAAAAATGGGTGACTAAGCTCTTTGGGTATGATTATGAGATCATTTACAAGAAGGGAAAAGACAATGTAGTGGTAGATGCATTGTCCTAAAAATATGAAGAAGAAGGATCCCTTTTTTCCCTTTTCTTCATTGTACCTGATTGCCTCCAAGCTATGGGCCAGGAATGGCTTCAAGATCCCAAAAGTTTGCATCTGATCCAACAATTGCAGACCAAGGCTCCAACTCCCCCATGGTACTCTTAGCTCTACGATGAGCTTAGATACAAAGGCTGTTTGTATTTAAGTAAACAATCAAATCTTAAATCCACGGTACTTTCTGAGCTTCATGCTACACCTATAGCGGGGCACTTAGGGTTCACCAAAACATATGACAGGGTCAAACGTTCTTTTTTTCTGGGATAGTATGAAACAGGACATCCGTAATTTTGTCATCGAGTGTGAGGTGTGTCAACGCAACAAGGGAGAAATAGTAAAATCTTCGGGCACACTACTGCTTCCAATTCCACCTGCTATTTGGAAGGATATCTCTATGGACTTTATTACCGGATTACCCAAATTAGGGAATAAATCAATCATAATGGTGGTTTTGGATCGCCTTTCAAATTATTCTCATTTCTGCGCTCTTCAACACCCATTTACTGCATCCACGGTGGCTCAACTTTTCATGGACCATGTCTTCAAGCTTCATGGAATGCCACACTCTATTGTTTCTGATCGTGACCCAACTTTCACAAGCAATTTTTGGCAAGAACTGTTTAAGCTACAGGGCACCCAATTGCATCTCAGCACAACTTATCATCCCCAGAATGATGGTCAAACATAAGTTGTCAACATGTGTTTGGAAACATATCTGAGGTGTTTTGCCTCTGAAAAACAACATCAGTGGGCTCAATGGCTACCCCTAGCTGAATGGTGGTACAACACTTTATACCATACAAATACTCGCATGACTCCTTTTGAAGCGGTATATGGATAGAAGCCACCTTCAGTTCTCTCATACTTACCGGGTACCTCGAAGGTCCAGGCGGTTGACCAAACACTTACATTTCGAGAGGATATTCTTCATACCCTTAAAGAGAACTTAGTCATGGCACAGAATCGCATGAAGAAAAAAGAAGATCAAGGTCGCTTTGAACGTCAATTTGTAGAAGGGGATCAGGTGTTTCTGTGACTGCAACCATACAAGCAAACTTCCCTCAAGGCTGAGCATTGTCAGAAGCTAGCGCCCAAATTTTATGGTCCTTATACAGTTCTCAAGTGTGTGGGACAAGTTGCATATCAATTAGCTCTGCCCAGTCAGTCGAAGCTACATCCAGTTTTTCATGTTTCATGCTTAATGAAGGTGATTGGAACTAAGTGCCAAATTCAAACCAACCTTCCCGAGTTAGCTAAAGAATGATCCATTTCGCTACAACCAGAAGCAGTTTTGGACCAACGTGAGCGTCGACTACATCATAGAACCATCAAGGAAGTGCTAGTCCAGTGGAAAGATACGACTCCAGTAGATGCCACTTGGGAACCAGCGACCATTCTGCAGAAGTTTCCAAATCTCAAGCCTTGAGGACAAGGCTATTTTTAAGGGGGCGGACATGTTAGGGTCCTAACCCACACATAGGTAGATCAATATATTCGGATGTAATAAAGGTCAATATTAATAAGGCCTTTCAATAAAATAGAATAAGGCAGATGTAATAAGACCTAATAGAATCTTCCACTTCTAGAAGGATCTTCCTCTAGATGCTTCTCTTGATAGACATAGTTAGTATAAATAAGGGTCGAGGGTATGAAAACCCTAGCTTGGAGATTATTGTAACAAGGCGCTGCTCGATTGGAGGTTGCCCCCTCAAAGAGGCTTGTGAACATTTCTTTCTGAATCAAGGTACTATTTCTATTGTTGTTCTGATATCATTTCTATGTTATTGTGGAGATTATGCTGGATATACTACTGTTATTCTGCCATTTCTAGCATTTTATTTTTGTTCTGCATGTTTATTATATCTGGTATCTTGCAATCAACCCATCCATAGCATGGGACATCCTAGATTTTTCCTAGCCAAATGGTGTGGGTCTAGGTGCATAAGGAAACACTGTGTATAAGTAACATGACTAAGCATAGATGAGGTCAAACTGTTGAGCCTTGCTGATGGCCTCCTCCTCTGTCTGAGGGAAGATGGATGCGACATCCTTGAAAATAACATAGACAAGTGATTTGAGAAACCAATCAAGACATTGTTCTTTGGTTATTTCCTCTTTGCACAAACTACGACGTCGACGCCATTCATGGATGTGATCGGTTATATGGATATAATTAGTTTGTTTGAAATCCAAGAGGATTTCTAAGCCAATATCATGGCAAACTAGTAGTTGGAAAAATGACAAAAAGGCCTTGGCCAATGATTCAAAGGTCGCATGGGACCCTGATTTTTTGTCTAGATGCCATTTGGCTAAGGAACCAATGAGAGTGTATTGAAACAACCTTAAGCGGATGGAATTATCCATGATTATGTTTGAAGAGCACCATAAGTGGAAGGTAATAACATGGTTGGTAGGATCATCCCCTGTTTTTCCTTCAAACTTTGGAATATCTGTAGGTATTTTGGTAGGCATATTGGGCCAAGTGGGATCATGAAAAATGGGATCATTTGTGAGTTTGGTTAAATCAGGAATGTTAAGGGATGCCAAGTATGGCATAGGGAGAGTTGGTGGAGGATTAGTTCCAACCATTGTGTGAGTAGGTGGTTGACATGTCCCTTGAGAGGGATTGAGTGGGGTAGTACTTATCCATTGAGAAGAAGTTTTATCCTCACCTCTTTGTGAAGGTGAAATCATGGATGGATGGCCTTGGGAATTGGACTGAAGCAAATTGGAAAAAGGTAAAGATGATCCCAAAATAGTAGCACTCACAGGGGTGTGAGATGGTTGAGCCGGTGAGTTGGAAAGACTAGGGACTCCTCTGAGAATAGGAGGAAGATTTTGCAAGCATTTGGAATGAAGAGGATTATGTGGGTCCCCTATGGTGTCTGACTAATAAAGTGAATGTTTCCAAGTAGTGATAAGAGAAATAAATGAACAAGAGATTTTCATAATTTGGACCTTCAAAAGATAGTACAACTCACATTTGTATGTAAGAAAATGAGAATTATACATAGATCAACTATAATAAGAAAACATGTGGGTAGGTGGATTTTTTCCACATGGGGGAAAAAATAAAAGAAAATGCTCATGTCCTAAAATATGTATCGTCCTTCCTCTCAAATAGCACTCGACCTTCCAAAAGCACTCAACAGTGAGGTCTAAAGCCATCGGAAGAGGAACTAGTGAAGGATGAAATAATCAGTTGTAATGAAGGGCAGAGGGTGCATATCTCGAAAGAGCTAGCAATATTTCCCAATAGCCACAAAAAATCTGATCAAGGTGAAATTGCAACCCACAATTTCCACTTGGGTATATGTCCTAAATGTTGGTCACTAGTTACCTTGGTGAAAGTGCGACATTTAGATTTTTGGCCTCAGAAATGGGCCATGGGTTGGATCGCTTCCAAGAGTTGGATGAGTCAAGGGGGGATGCATAGAACAACCAGACCTCAGCCTTCAACCCTTCATGGGAATCTCCCTGCCTTATGGTGTAGGAACACTCGACTTGGAGGATTTTGAAAGTTCCCTGTTTGTCAACTTCTAATGTTTGAAAATGTGAGAAACAGATAACGGGGGGTTATTTGTATTCCTACCCTCGCGATCCTACATAGACTAAAAAAATTCTTTTGGCACCTCCTGTGGAGGAAAACTTAGTGCTTTTTTAGAAATTTTTTAGATGTAGTGGGATGAGAGATTGGGGGTGTGAACCAATCTTGTTTGAATTAATAGGTGTGGATAATTTCCAAAAGATGTAGTGGGACATTTCAGAATTCCTTTGGAGAAAACTTACTTCAACCTCCACTATTCAAGGTAGAAATTATGTGAATGAGGAGTGACTTTGTGTGTGAGCTAGTGAAAAAAAGTGTGCCAAGTTTTTAATAAGTTAGGTGTTAGATTGCAACATGTGGACTTACTGTGGTCCTTTCAAATATTTGTTACCTAGCTTACTAAGTGTCATTGGTACAACCTTGTGGAATTTTAAAATCCTTAAAGAACTAACATGTGGACATATGGGTCCTTACAACTCCTTTAAACTTGCTAAATGTTGTTTACACTAAGAAAGATTGAAAACTATCCTAGATTGAAAGCATGTGGGCATGTATGGGCCCACTACTTTGATCTTTAAACTTCCCTAGATTGTGATGTAAACTAAGAAAAAAATTTCAAGAAACTATCCTAAGTTTGCAACATGTGGGCATGTATGGGCCCTTACAACTTTAAGACGATTTCAAAAGAAACTAAGAGGATCCCTAGGGGGTATTTTGTCATCTCCTAAAGATTTTTGTTAAGGGAGGTGAAATGTCCTTTTAACCACCTTTTTGATTCTCAAGATCACACTAGGGTGCGAGAGACGATCATTCTCAAGGGTCAAAGTTAACTTCTAGTCCCAATGTAAGTGGTTTATGTATGTTAGAAATAATATCAACTTAAAATTTTACAAACCAAACAAGCCATCCATGTGGAAACAAGAGAAGATATTTGGTTCTTTTTACCCCCTAAGTGCCTATGTTTATCTAACCTTTCATATGGGAAAGGATTCTAAGTGGAGTGTATTTTCTTTACAAAGTGCATGAAAGAAAAAATCTAAGGCTAGGGGCCTTCAAATCATCATAAAAACCCTTACAATTTTGAAAAATTGGATATGTGCACATATTACAATTATGACAGGCGGGCATAGGGCTCACAATGCACAAAGTAAAGAAGTATGTGGTGTGCATAGTGTGTGTTTGTGGGCAGGAAAATATGCACACTTCCTATCACGCGTCGGGGGAGAATTTTTTGAGTGAAATACTCCTCCTCCGATGCTGAATTTTTCTTTTGATATGTTGGGCTAGGCCGGTTTTGGTACCTGCAAGACAAATTGATTAAAAATAAGTTCTCTCTAAGCCCAAATAGGGTGGAATTTGATACATGTCCCCATTTTGGTCGCCAATCTGTTGTGTTGGTTTTGTCACTTGGGTGAAAAAAATGACAACACTTGCATGTCTAGATGGGCATGCTAGACAGGAAAAAAATTTGTGAGTGGTTTAAACAAGCCAAACACATGGATAAACAAAGAAATAAACTAAAACAACTAAGAAATGAAAGTTAGAAATCATGAGAAACTTAGAACCATAAAAATTAACCAATGAACAAATTAATGCTACCATTGGATCAATAGATTAGTAGGAAAAACACTGTAGAGAAAAATGAGGACTTATGAGCCCCCTCTTCCTTCTTGGGAGGAATATTGAGTTCCCTAATGGAGAGCTCTTCTTACAATGGAAGGAAAATGGAAAATTGTGAAGAAAAACAATGCATATTCCCTCAAGAGGTGAGTGGAATGGCCTATTACAATGATGCTTGAAGGATCCAAAGAGAAAATAGGTTTCTCAAGGGGGAATTGAGGCAGCATAAAAATACTATGAAGATATTGGTTTCTTAGTGCACCCATGGCTCTTATTTATAGAATTTCTTCAAGGAAAAATGTAATTGGTTCTTGGTGTGAACAAGGGGCATTTTAGGGCACCCTCTAGTCATTGACCATCCCCCCATTCAAATTTCACTCAGATATGAAGGTCAAATCAGGTTGGGAGCTGGTCCATAAGTGGTTGGGGGGCCGACAAGAACCATAAATGCACAGTTCATAGAAGTGTATGGATTTTCTCATACATATTCTCACATTTGGCACATTGTGCACTTTGAGTGATTTGTTGGCCCATGCATTGTGTGCGCACTTCCTTTGGTGAATTTTCATATGTCAATTTTTTCCCAATTGTATAGTTTTTTTCCTTTTGAAATGCATTTCAGGGCTGTAGGTGAACTAATTTTTGTTGACATTGTTGTGTTCCTGTAACCATTTGCATGCAATTTTGCAAACGATATTTCAGTGATAACAACTGAATTTTTCGATAAGATATGGTAGTTCCAACCAAAGGTGTACCCCTTGTATTTTTGTGAGGAGGAACCAAACATAGGACTGCATAGACTTGGCCTGATCGAAGTGGGGACATTTAAGAAGGGAGAGAATCACAGAGTGCTTCAAGGGTCGTGCCCATTATCATATGACTATTTTCTCTATTCCATCATCTTTCCAGATGCAATTTGTGTATCGGTTGAGCTAATGTTCTGGAAACTGGTGGACGACATGGAAATTATAATCGAGACACTTGAGGAGAGGTACTTTTCCCAATGGAAGGTCTTCAATTAGGACTCCACAGGGATGTATAGGATCAAGGAGCGACATATCTTTCATAGCCTTAAACTTTTTATGGGATTTGGCTTGGATGGATTAAGCCATTACAAAATTGGTGTTAAGGAGGAGAGAATCTCTCGATGGACAGAGTGTGGAGGTGGAGGCAGTCTATGTGGCGATAGTAGATGAGGATTATGTGCAGCAAAAATAAATGGGGAGGAAGTGGGATGTAAGTGAGATAACAATACAATCGAAAGAGGTCATATTGACACTCGGTTATTTAAGCATGCAAAGTTGTTATCCCATATTTTGTTGAAGTGATCAGTACTCTATCCTAGTCTAAGCATTGGAATCGGCATGTTGTAGGTTGTGCTATCATACTTGCATTAATTCCAGGTTGGGTGTTGAGTCCTACAAGTAACTTCCTCTTTCTTCTAAATCGGGGAATTCGTCCCCTTGCTGATGGTATTGATGAGCCATCATTTCCATAATTACATGTAGCCGACGTGTGAGTATTTCCTATCACCTAGACCATTAAAATTGCCAATATAGTGTTTCTGCTAAATGTTCAAAATCAATAATGATGTAAATAGAAGATCCCATTCATGAGTTTACTCGTTGGAGGTGTGACGCATGGTTTGATGCACCTCAATAGGAATTGAATAGCATCTTAAAGGGATGGAGTGACCCTAGGTGGGTTACCATGTACCTGCATCTAGGTATGGATGGTTAGTGTCTGCATAAGAGGTATAAGATTAGGCACAGTAGGCTCTAATAGGATCAATTGGATAACCATTTCTTCGAAAGATGTGCTAGAGTCATTTGTAAGCTCAATGGGGTTGGGGAGTAGGTGTTAAAGGAATAGATCATTGTGGGATATTGAATTTCGCCTATGTTTTCCAACGTAAAATTGGGGAATCAAATAAATAGGGTGTTTCTTGGGAATCCTATGATGTTCATTCATATAGTGACCACACACATTGCACCTCTGCTTCACGATCCAATCCCTTTCATAGGGACATGTGTATTGATGTATGTTGACATCTAGTTGAAATAATTCCTGCATGGATGCTTCGATAGATTCACATTTGCGATATGAATCTCGATGTGGATCCCACCAACACGAATAAATACCTATCAGTACTGAGTTAAGTGCATGAGGCCTCTCGTACTCAGGAATGCGTTGTATCCATGCAATTAATGTGTCGAGTGGATCTGGCCCATCATATTTGTAGGATCCAAAGTATTCCATGTGCTCTTATATAGATATATGCATGCACCTTCTTGTTAAGACTCTGTATAGCTTATTCTTACACCTCTCCATGCCATCCTCAGAATTTGTGTCATAGGAATTGACACTCGACTGACTTAATTCACTATCTATGGTGGGGTTGATGTAGTCCTCCCTGTGCCCTATGATTTTGTAAATGTTTTCAATGACCAATATCCACATGTCCTCATCCATGGGATCATTATACTAATCACCCTCATATGGATCTAGGGGCGCAACCACATGCAGGGTGTCAATTTCAAAGGACATCTACCTCTTCTTTAGATTTAAAACCACATTATTTTCAAAGGCCCAATCAATCCCCGATAGTGCAAGATATGGATCAAACTCATCCATGATTTCGATGACTTTAAAGTCGAACTATGTATTCACTCCTTCGATTTTCACTTCTACTTTCTCCAGTCGGTCTATGACATAGATATTGTATTTATTGGTGAAATAAAGTTCGATGGGCAACCAAACAACTTAGGATTACCCATCACTTCCCAATATTTCTTGGGAAAAATGTTCACATCAGATCCCATATCCAACATGACTCCATCCATGTCATACCCACCAATCTCTATTGTCATCTTGAATTATTATCCAGTGTGATTTTACTTGCTAACCTGACACACATCCCATTCTGGAAGTGAAGCAGATATGGTGGTCTCCTCTCCTTGTTTTTTCATGTAAGAAACTAACATTTGGGTCAACTTACTTGCCACTTCTATATCCTTAACATATCACAAACAACATTGTAAAAATTTATTGACTTGATATTCGACTTCTACCATGCAACCTAAGTTGCATAATGCTTATGTACACACTATTCATTGCAAATCCTCATCAAACTATTCTTCATATGATTTTTTATTAGTGTGTTGCAACATAGTCTATATGTTAAGAAACTGAATAGATCTACAAATATAATCACCAAAAATACTGAATACACAATATATCCACAAAGAAGGATAGAAGAAACCACACTTTGTCATTACCAAACCCTTGAGGTAGGGTCCCACCATACAATGGATCCTATTATGGAAGGGATCCTCTCCTGTTCACTTGACTCTTCGAGGGGGCATCCTCCTATTGAGATTCAACTCCAAATACAATACTTTTCTTAATATCCCATTACATTGCTTGAACTTCTTTATATAGTGCTACCATCACCTAAGAACATTATAGAGGAGGACTCTTCTAGAAGTAGAACCTTATAATAAGTCCTCTTACATTTCTTATATCTAACTACCCATTTATTATATTTAACTACCATAGTGTGACTTATTTAATAATATAGTGGACCTAATCCACCTTACATTGAATGGACTCCACTATTATCACTATGGGCCCTCTGTCCCCCCACTACTACCTCTCTAGCTACTTAAAATTCCATCCCCCTTATGAAAGCGTTGTCCTCAACGCTTGATGTACAACCATATACCAGGGTCCCATGGATAATTGTGGACCGTATTGTTGAATAAGACTGGAGAGCCAAGGTCCCATGTAGAAAGGAAACCCACCATACTAAATTAGTCCAACCACAATTGTAAGCCTTGGTCCCATGTCCAAGTGCTCATGTGAACTCCCCGTGAAATATTTTGGAACCCAATAATAGACTCAAAATTATGCTCCAAAGACTGACACATGTCATGTGGATCCAAATAAGAAGATCCATACACATAGTGGAAAAAGGTCATAGCAGAATCTGAAAGGAATAATACCACTGTATAATATGCATGATGGAAACTGATAATAATCATTGGCTCTCGATTTGTCACATTAATTCTCTCTACAGAAGGTGGATTAGAGTCATCAAATAAAATATGAAAGTGGTTGTCATCCCAGAAATGACAACTATCCATATACTAATCATCACAACTGGTCTCAAAATCATACCAAGCTTATATTTATCGATTATATTCATCCCTGATGTCCGCCATAAGAAATATCTCCTACATTCTATCCAAGGAATCTTGAATACTACAAAAACTATCATTGAGGCCATCTACAAGGTCATGCAATCTAGCATCCATTGTGTCATACAATTGAGATTTGAATGCTTCAGTAATTTGTAGAATTTATTTGAGGTTTTGAGAGGAAATATCGATCTGAGCACCCTATGAAATATTCGTTCCTGCAGCCATCATGAAAAAAACAAAAAAATAGAACAATAAGTTATGGTAAAAAATCGCGGGTTTTCTGGAAAAACCCCAAAAAACTGCTGAGTTTAAAATGCTCATAAATTCACTTCCTGGACTCCGTTTCGACTGATTTGTTTTTTGAAATTGGGTGAAATTTTGAGATGAACTCAGATGTGTAATTTGTTTGGGAAAATTCAGCCTCCAGCTTCTAGAGAAATAAAAAAAATCGCATTGTCGTCCATGGAAAAAACCCTAAAAATTTGCAGATTTTAAAACTTCAATATCTTAACTTCCTAGACTCCATTTTAGACAATTTCTTTTTTTAACTTGGGTGTTTTTTTGAGAGGACCTCAGATATACAACCTGTTTCTGCAAAGTTTTCACAAAAATATACCAACCATTTCTTAAATGTTGCGGCCCTCTTTTTTCTTCTCCGAAAAACAAATCTGCAAAAATAAAAAATATTTGCCCACAATGTCTGCCAAGAAAAGTGCTCTCATACCAATTGTTAAGAACCTGAATAGATCTAAAAATATAATCACCACAAATAATGAATACACAATATATCCACAAATAAGGATAGAAGAAACCACACTATATTATTACCAAACCCTTGAGGTAGGGAAACACCATACAATGGATCCTATTATGGAAGGGATCCTCTCTTGTTCACTTGCCTCTTCAATGGGGCATCCTCCTATTGAGATACCACTCCAAATAAAATACTCTCTTCATATCCCATTACATTTCTTGAACCCCTTTATATAGTGCTACCATCACCTAAGAACATTTTAAAGGAGGAATCTTCTAGAAGTAGAACCTTCTAAGAATTCCTCTTACATTTATTATATCTAACTACCCATTTATTATATCTAACTACTATAGTGGGTCCTATTTAATAATATAGTGGACCTAGTACACCTTACATTGAATGGTATCCACTATTATCACTAGGGTCCCTCTGGGCCCCCACTAGTACCTATCTAGCTACCTAACACTGTATGTGTGCTTTCTCTATCGATCTTTGGGTCACACACTATATTTCGTTGTGCACGTGAACCTCCTAAAAATATATTTGCGTCATGTGCTATAAATTCTCACACATGTGAGATTTGTCTAGAGACCTCTACATCACCCACTACACCTCTTCATAGATTTGAGCTTCTTCTAGTGACCTTTGTGTCACCCTTTGCACTTCCTCCTAGATTCATGCCTCTTTAAGAGACCTCTGAGATGTGCATTTCATCTCTTTGCATACACTTTCTTCTTCAAGTTCTCTCTATGCATCACATAAAAACTACTTCTGTTGAGAAACATCAAACTTTGGAGGGGGTTGAGGAGCCTTCATGATCCTTTTGTATGGTTTTTTACTTGAGCCTTCAACATGCTCAAATTTTTCTCCTTTCTTTGCTCCTCTATGGGTTACTACCCGAACGCTAGCCTCCTCATTCTTCTTCTTTATTTTGCATGTTTCAATATGCACCATGTTACAGTTGGTCTTCTTGTCCTCCCACTTCTTCAGTATTTCAGGACAATCCTCAGTTACATGTTCAAGACTATAACAATAGGCACAGAACATGTGAGTTTTGCTGAAAAATCATGAGACATGACCAATCTCACCATAATTAAAACATGTGAGGGGTCTACCCCCTCCTCTACCATATTTTCGGTCACAGACATACCCATATCCACCTCAGGGTCCTCCTCGATATCCACCTCTGTTTGTTCCACCATGCTCGCCACATTGTTGCTCCTCTTGTACCTAAAATGCATCGTAGGTGTTATGTTTCATTAATTGGAGGGAGAAGAAGATAATGAAATCATGGCCGACAGACCTACAAAACTCACAAAACAGAGTGTGAGTCATTTTCTAGTATTTTTGAAATGTGGGACAATGGGTGGCACATGGCCCCACTACTTACATATTTCACACCATTCATACTATCCATATGGAAATGGACTTGGCACACCCTTTTTCACATAATTTAGAAGGACATGAAACTTATCTTGGTGATTCCCCTTAGAACAACATGTAGTAAACCATACATGCTCTCACATGACATTAGTCTTGGCCATATATTGCAGTTGTATCGTTAGGTTGGCCTATTGTGACTAAGCCTACGCCAATGAGGTCGATGTCTCTGTGCCTCCAGGTGTATCTTCCAAGTGCATTGTGATCTCGACTGTATCTTCCTGAGTCATCACATTTTTCTAGGCGAGTGGGACTCAAAAATGGGGGATTAACCTCACAATGAATCATTCTCTATGCTACGCATCCTATATTTGGAATATCATCCTATCCAACAAGATTTTAATCCGTTGGTAATAGTCCCAGACAGTTTCTCCTTCCTTCTTTTTGATTTCCTTGATTCTAGTAATGCATTGGGATTCTTACTTAGGATTCTGAATCTCCCTAAGAAGATCCTACTTAATCTCAGCCAGGGACCTTTCTTATCCTTCTAGTGTAATAGCCTTGTATTTCATTTACCATGTCAAGGATCTATCCCTGAACATAGTCTTTAGTTCCACTATCGTATTTGCATCATCTCTAACTCTATTTATAAACCATATTGCTTCATAGGTGAACAAATGTTTCTTTGAATCATCCTTACATATTCCATGGAACATGGGAAACCTCAGTGTGTTGTCTTGATTCACCATCTTTGAACTGGAGCTAGTTACTCTTCTCTGACTACTATTGGCTGGAACTTTCTACACTATTATTGTTTTGGGTAAAGTATTTTTGACTTCACCTTATTCTTCACTCATATCATAACTTATTTCTTATTCTCTTTCTTCTAATCCAATCTCTTCATTATCTATTGTGTTTTCTCCTTCATTAAAAATGTGTAAGGGGGGTGGTACAAAGGGGTGGGGGGTAAGTCTATCTTCTTATGAAACTTCTCATGAGGCAAACCAGAGAGATATATACTTGCAAGTGAACAATACCATCCAATACTGCCAATTCATCTACCCCACCACTAGGGGAGACTCTGACTTCCTCTTTTTCTAGTGCACCAACATTTTCCACCCTTCTTTCATCTCGTAGATGTGCACCAAAAATGCATGATTTGTCCTTCGGTCTGACCTGTGCACTACAAATATGTGTATTGTCTCCCCGTCCATTCTGTGCACTGCCACCTTGTGCATAATTAGTATCTCTAACCAACATGATACTACTCTATGTGCCATCCTTTATTTCTATTGGTGCACCACTACTCTACGCTTCATCTTCTTCTAAGATTGTGGCACTCTAAAACAACTAAGGGGTGTAGAATTCATCACCTACATCCATATTATTATCACTATTGGTATCCCTATTGGAAACCATTTCCTCTATGTCATGCCTCTTCGTGGACCTATCCTCATCTGTGCTCCATTCTGGCACAACATCCACTACAACACTACCACTTGGTGTGGTTTCTTTTCTCTTCATCTTGGACACAACTCATTGTGCACTCCTTGCTAATTATTTTCCACCTTTTTCTTTCTCTCTTCCTTTTATCTCAAATCTCCTTTCATACCTCTCAAATATTTTTCTCCTCTTCTCTTCTCGGTCCATTCCACACCTCACCTCATCTCAAAAAATTCTTGGATCTTCCTTAATGGATCCATGTTTTGGCTCCTTTTCCTCTACCTTTACCAAATCCCCCCCTAATTCTAGGGGTTTTACTTAGCCATTTTATTAGGCTCCATGTGCATAATCCTTCTCTCTATAAACAACATCTCGATCCAAAGTGGAATCTCTTATAGAATCCACTTCCTTGGATCTTCTTCAAACTTTCTTTAAACCTCATTGAAAGAATCACTATATTCTACAACAAACTCAATAATGTAGCCTTCCTTCACTTTAGCGAACCAAAAATCAATAGCCTGAGTCCATGTTAGGTAGCTAGAGAGGTAGTGGGGGTCCCATAGGGCCCATAGTGATAATAGTGGAGACCATTCAATGTAAGCTAGACTAGGTCCACTATATTATTAAATAAGGCCCACTATGGTAGTTAGATATAATAAATAGGTAGTTAGATATAATAAATATAAGAGGACTTCTTAGAAGGTTCTACTTCTAGAATATTTCTACTCTAGAATGTTCTTAGGTGATGGCAACACTATATAAAGAGGTTCAAACAATGTAAAGAGATATGAAGATAACTATTGTATTTGGAGCGTTAGCTCAATAGGAGGAAGCTTCCTCAAAGAGGCAAGTGAACAACAAAGGATCCCTTCCATAATAGGATCCATTGTATGGTGTTTCCCTACCTCAAGGGTTTGATATAATAAAGTGGTGGTTTTCTATATTGTTCCATATTTCTTGTGTGGTTATTGTATTTAGATATATTTGGTAGTATTGTAGTATTTTGTATTCATTTATTTGGAACATAACAAGTGGTATCAAAGCACTTTCCTTGACTCGAAGTGTGGGCAAATATTTTTATTTTTTGCATATTTATTTTTTCAAAAAAAAGAAGGTTGCAACATTCCAGACTATTTATATAGGTTTTGGTGCAAAATTAAAAAAATTAGTTCTATATATAAGTTCCTCTCAGAAAAACACTCAAGTTTAAAAAACAAATCGTCTGAAACAAAGTCCGGGAAGTCAAGTTATTTGCATTTTAAAATACACAATTTTCAAGGTTTTTTTTTTCATGGACAACTGCATCATTTTTCTGATTTCTGTAGAATTTGGGGTTGTTTTTTGAAAACAAATTGCATATCTTATTTCCTCTCACATTTTCACCCAATTTCAAAAAATAAATTGTCCAAATTGGAGCTCTAGAAGTGAAGATATCATTGATTTAAAATCAACTATTTTTTTGGGGTTTTCATGACGACGACGAGACTGCAGAGTTCATAAATTTTCATAGGGTGCTCAGATTTCTACTAGAGAAATACCATTGGATAAATTATTTTAAGAGATTTCTTTTGATATATTTTATGTGGTGTTTCCAATGACTATTTCCTCTCAAACCCTCAAAGAAATTCTACATATAATTGAAGCATTCAAAGCCCAATGGAATGACACATTGCATGAACTCACATTGCATGACCTTGCAGACAACCTCAAGGATAGTTTTCATAGTATTAAAGATTGATTGGATAGCATGCAGGATATATTTCTTATGGTGGACACCGGAGATGAATATAATAAAAAAATATATGCTTGGTATGATTTTGAGGCCGATTACGATGATTGGTATATGGATAGTTGTCATTTCTGGGATGACAACCACTTCCATCTTTTATATGATGCCTCTACTCCACCTTCTGTAGAGCACATTAATGTGACACATCAAGAGCTAGTTATGATTACTGGTGTCCAACTTGCATATTCTACAATGGTATTGTTCCTTCCAGATTCAACTTTGATCATTTCCCACTATGTGGATGGATATTCTTATTTGGATCCACATGATAAGTGTCAGTATTGGGAGCATCATTTTCAGTTGGTTATTGGGTGTCGATATATTCTGTGTGGATTTTACATGAGAAATTGGACATGGGACCCTGGTTTACAATGGTGGTTGGACTACTTCAACATGGTGGCTTCCATTTCTCAATGGGACCTTGGCTCTCTAGTCTACTTTAGGACTATGGTCCACACTTATCCATGGGACCTTGGTATATGGTTGTACATCAAGCATTGAGGACAACGCTTTCATAAGGGGGATGGAATATTAGGTATCTAGAGAGATAGCTGG
>SNQJ01S0004370.1:40442-61335 GCA_010110895.2 Picea sitchensis
GTGGAGGCTATTCAATGTAAGGTGGACTAGGTCCACTATATTATTAAATAAGTCCCACTATGGTAGTTATATACAATAAATATAAGAGGACTTCTTAGAAGGTTCTACTTCTAGAATATTCCTCCTCTAGAATGTTCTTAGGTGATGTTAGCACTATATAAAGCAGTGATGATTTTAGGGTCTAAATTTCGCTCATGGGCTAATTTTCCATGTTTTTCCAAAAAACGAGATTCGCTATTTTAAAAATGATTCGCCCAAATTCTATAGGATAAAATTATTTTACCTTAAAAATTGCCAAATGTTTTTAAAAACTATATAAAATCCTTAGAAATTTGAATATTTTTACAAAAATATCACCAATCATTTATAGTTGGCATACGAAGGATTAGTAAGATTCGCCAAGTTTTCTACATTTTAAAATAAATTTCCATCCTTAAAACCATCCCTGATATAAAGGGGTTCACACAATGTAAGGGGATATGAAGAAAAGTATTGTATTTTGAGCAGTAGCTCAATAGGAGGAAGCCCCCTCAAAGAGKAAAGTGAACAGGAGAGGATCCCTTCCATAATAAGAACCATTGTATGGTGTTTCCCTACCTCAAGGGTTTGATATAATATATAAAGTGGYGGTTTTCTATATTGTTCCATGTATCTTTTGTGGTTATTGTATTCRGATATATTTGGTACTATTGTAGTATTATGTATTCAGTTATTTGGAACATAACGACCCAATTGTTATCTCACATATTCAAGCTTTCAATCATTGCTTGATCCCAAACTATTGGCTCCAATGAAAACATGGCCAAATTGATAGAAAATTTCCTCTGTATCCATTCATGCAATAGACAAGGAAATTCATGTATTTGGTGGTCTTTAAGATTGGCTTGATATTGAAAAAATGAGGTTCGGTGCACACTCAATTCCATTCCTCATGAATTTCCTTATGTTGGTTTTCATCTCTCACTTCTACTTTGTGGGCTGACCCAGGTTCGGATCTCAACAACTTTCCAACAAAACCTTCTAAAACTACTAGCCCTCCTGGTAAACCAGAGGGCAATACAATGCACATAGTGCACTACACAGTCTCACCCGAGATAAATTTATGGGTGACTGAAATGCTCAAGTGATTTCAGTCTATGAATGAGTGGGGAGATGGGGTGTATTCTATATTCTTCATGCATTCATCTGGTTATTCAATCAAGTATTCTTAGGGTACATTCCTTGTTTAAGCCATGCATGCATTCTAACATATATATCTTAACCATTCATTCATAAATAATCATTGAAAGAAATTAAACATGTAAGAAACCTCACATATAACACATGTTTTACCATGGTTCACCCCCTCTTGGCCTATGTCCACAAATATTTGGCTTCTCTTCTCTTTTATTTAGTTTTCTCCAAAATATGGCACTGTGTGCATTACATCTTCCATCATACAATCATGAATAGGTTAAGGAACCTATGTGAGGTAGACTAGATCACACTAGGCTCCTTATCTTGTGAACTAACCCTCAAACTATAACTTACTCGACTCTTCTATTACCTTATTACAATCATACTAACAACTCAACCTCAACAACGAACTTACACTGCTAAACAACAACTGAAGCCCTAACCTAGACCTCCTAGGTTCTAATTTATACTATTTTTCCGGCTTATAGCCATTACAATATTTATCAAAAACCCTAACCCTATCATATTTAGGCTTGCCTTCTTGCGTGCCACATTTCTTTCCCTCTTTGCATGCTTCTTTTCCTTCTTTTTATGCATGATTTTTTCTTGCCATTAATTGCATGTGTTCCAAAATTAGGTCTTCTTTCCAAAATTAGGTCTTTCCCAAAATAGACCTGTGCTCCAAAAATATGCTTGTGCCTAAAATATCCTTCCTTCTCAAAATAGGCCTGCATCCAACGAGCCCACTAACATGTGGCTCGTCTCGAGCCACACAAGTGGTGCGTGCTCCCTAAACTTCCCTGTCCAAATGAAGGAAAAAAATTTCTTGTTCCTTTCCTTTTTCTCTCATCTGCACAACTTTGCTTGTTAGCGCCTCTACTTTCTGCACTGTTATTTCCTCGTGCACTAATGTTGTGCTCTTGGTTTGTGTCTGTGCTCCACTTTTCTTCTTTTCCTCCAACTGTGCAATAATCTATGTTTCTTTTTCTTGGAGGGGTTCCATTTCAACTTGTCTTTCTTGATTGTGTGTTTGCATTGCTTTCAACTCTATCTCCAGAGTCTTCATTTCTTGGGTGCCATTCAAGTGCTCCGTGATGCTCATTTTTTTCTGTCATTGCTTGAGCTCTTGTATGGAAGCATTGATTCTATCCTGTTTCTGTTCCCACTATTGGACCTTTTCATATTCTTCGAGGAGAGTCCATATCTACGTTATTCTGTTGAACAACTCTTCTACTTGCTTGGCTTATTTTTACATCTCAATGATCTAGAGTGTAGATTCTTGTTCTCTTTGTTCTCGGACCTCGAGAGGATTTATAGGGTTGAGCCTTTCTTTGAGCTCCTCAATTTCTTTCTTATATTGGTCAATTGTTTGTGAGATCATGTTGGTATTCTCTTTTTCACTCCTATAAGGTGCTTAAGTGTGTGGGGCTAAATATAAGCACTATTAATTCCCACATTAAATTATCAACCGAGGAGTCGTAGACTTAGAGGTGCAAGCATAGGAAATGCAGGATTGGAGCATAGTCTAGCCTATTCTAAAGCTGACAAGCACACTTCCAAATGAATGAAAGCAGAACTAGAGATAAAATCAAAGTGCAGAAATAAAAAGAAATTTAAACTATGGAAAAGCCGAATTAAAGCAAACTAGCTAAAGGGAAAATCAATCAAACAAATAAAAAATGAAATGTAAATTCAAACCATGCAAATGAAATGAAATGTGAATGTAATAAATGAACCTAAAAAAAAAAACCAAAAAAAACCACTCATAATACATACAATGATTTAATTATCCATCTACATTCAACACTTTGTTTACACTATATACATTCGGATTGTACACAGTCATGCAATTAAAACTCATAAATTGCCCTTCAAATGAGTACACCTCATACACATAAACAATGATGGGATCAAAGACAAAAAATTCTTGGAAGATGATCTTACTTACTTTTGTTCTTTAAAGGATTGTATGTGTGAATTCAAGATCAATCAATCTTTTGAGCAGAAAATAGTATGTGCAGGAATGGAGTGTGAATATAAGAATGAAGTGCACACATGAATGTCATACTGGTCATGAAAAATAATATAATTTTCAGAATTAACAACCATGTTTAGATATTTTATATGCATCTTGGAAATGATTTAAACCACAATTAACAATTATGGAAGTTATATTTGTATTTAAGAACACAAGATCACATATATATTCAAGCCGAAGATGATTAGCAATCATAACTCTAACATGTTGGTCTTGGATTCCTGTAGAAGTAAATCAAGCACACACACAAGATTAAAAACAGTGAAATACGAGAGTACTTGATACAAACGTAAGTTAAATAACATTTAATTACATGATTGTTGTTCTTGGAGAAAGAAATGATAAGAAACACACAAAAAACTACTTGCTTCTACACCAAATCTAGGGAATAGAACACATATACAATTCTAGAAATAAAATTACAGAAAAAAGAAACGATGCATACCAAATTGAGGGGCCCTACCCAATTGGTTGCATGCTGCTTGAAGAAGAAATCAACTGCAAATGATTGTATAAACGCTTCAAAACTTCATTGCATAAAAATCTTATTTGAACCAATGTTCTAATTGCAAGAGACTTATGATGAACATAATCACACTAAGGATCCCCATCTCAACGATTCTGATATATATTTATACACAATAAACCAAAAGGAATAGGATAGAACCAAATCCCAAAACTTAAAAACAAATTTTCCAATTTTTGGAGCAAATCCCCAAATCTGGGTTTTTCATCAATTTGGGCAGATCCTAGTTATAGATCCACTCATATCTTCCAAAACAATTCGAATTTTGAAAAAGTGTTTGCGCATTACTCAATTTTCCACATTCTAGACAAAACCCATTTCGTATAATTTATGGATTTGATACCATTTGCACGAAAATTGAGGCATAAGTTGGCAGTTTGAGATTTTTGCTAATTTTTCCAGAATCATTCCCCCTGATATGGAAGTCCACACATGCAATATGGGTGATTTTTTACACATAATTCAGCATGTCAATATCTTTCTGGACAAAACCCATGTTCCCGATTTCCTTCTAGAAGTGCGCCAATATGACAAGCTACAATATCAGGTACGGGAATAGTTATATTGGTGCAGAATGCTGAACAACAATAATGGTATGAGAATGTTGATTGTGCTAGTACAAGAATCACACTTCACAAACTGTCATAACTAAATCATGATATAATCATCTTTTAACTACTAAATAGATAGAAAAGACAATGTATTAACCACACTAGATAAAATGACGAATGATGGCATTTAATTAGGTTTTATGGTGCGTATTGACAACGAAATGTGGGAAAAGGTGTAATAATGAATGTTTTTGTACAACGGAAAACATGGCAAAATTGGAGCTCAACACACCCCCAAACCCAAGGAATTTTATTTCCTCATGCAAATAAGGTGAAGAACCTAATGCTACTCTGCTTATATATTTATGTGACTTTGTTCCTTTTGTGTAGGTGTTGGCTCTTGTGGAGCGACACTTTAGAAATTGATTATACTATCACAAATTGATTTAAAACAAAGAAACAAAATTATCATGAAAATGGAGGACAAACAAAGGATGGGTTATCACATGGTGATAGTGAATGGTATGAGTGTGGAGAATGTGAAATTATGGGAATGGTGGCCGTATGAACTTGGACACATTTATAATCTCTATCTTATATTCATTCTAAGACCAAGATTTACATGTGGTTCTTTGCTTGAATAGGCAACTATGACTTCATCCTCTTATTCAAAACATTCAAATGAACTAGGACTTCTTTATGATGTACAAGGAGAAGACGCTAAATATGTTTCTTTATGTTTTTGTATTTGTATACCACATATTTCCTTTTCATTGCTTGGTCTTATGATCAAAGTATAATTTTCATTATGACCAGTGGAGTGAAAATGGAAGGTTTAGTGAGTAGTTGTGATGGTACTGTCTAAGTGGTAATAATGTGTAGTGGAGTGTGGAGTAGGTGATAGTGGTTATGCATCATGTTTTCCAAATTCTTAGTAGGTTAAAGAGATGTATACTTGTTTTACCTCAAGTTAACATTTCTTTGAATTTTGATGCACGCTGAAGTGGAAACCATGTAGAACAAGATGAAATATCTGTGGAACCATGATGTGGACCATCAAAAGCTAAAGATGAGGTGGAGAAAAGCTAAGGACTACTGAAGAGAATGAAGCTGATAAGAGCTGCACAAAATATGGTGAGAGCTGAAGAGAACGGAAGCTGATATGCTAGATCCCGAAAAAAAAACTGGTTGAGATGAACTGAAGATGTTGGAGATGCTGAAGAGAGACTCTAAATATTTGGAGATCTCCCCCAAACCCAATAGTTTGCATGTCCTCATGCAAATGGATTAAGCCTGAGTGGCATTCATTTATAAGAAAAAAACTGTTGCCAACTTTTATCGATACCAATCTGAGAGTTGCTAAGAACATAAATATGAGGGCTGCTAATGAATTGTGGGCACAAAGTCCATGATTGATAAGCCTGAACACACAGAGAGAGAATCATAATATTTTATAATAATTTGATCATAACATGAAGTACATCCAATGGAAATTTAGATTTGAACAATTTGAGAAGATCACTTATGAATATTCCCCCTATATGACTGACCGAGACAATTCAAGCATGACCCACAAAAAATGTATAATCATATTTTCCGTTCTACAGAAAATATTTCAATTTCCTTGATTAAACAAAATTTATCAAAAGATTAGCAACACTTATGTTCAGAGAGCCCTGTATAAATCAGAGTAGGGATTTTGTTCTTCTCCTTTAGGAAGGAAAATAAAAGAGTATTAACAGTCTCAAGAAATGAAAACCCGATAGGAAACCAGTCAACCTTTTCACTCTCAAAAGATTTATAGTCATTCAAGTAATAACGATAAATTTCACAGTTGAGTATATTAAGCTCCTAAGACCATGGTCCCACTCTTAAGATAGTGCATATTAGATATAGTATGAATTGGATGATAGGGTCTTAAGGTCAACTTAGGGTTATTCTCAAATGGAAAATAGATGGATTTTATTTAACCCTTAGTTCGACCATGCATGCTTCTTCTTAATGATTTGGGCAAGTATATCGTTCATACAGACAAATATAGATTAGGCATATCAAAATCAGAACCCATTGCCAACAATCTTGTTCAATACTTCAATGGGGTAATTTTGACATCTAAGAAATATCCTCCCCAGACAGAATACCCCATTGCCCACGAGCCCGTTCAGTACCCTGATGGGTTTKCCTAGTCATACCCCAGGCTGGTACCCATTGCCAGTAGATATATTCAGTATTTCGACGGGTTAGCCTCTTACACCCATTTTCCATCAAAGACTCTTTTCCAAAMATTTACCCTTAAGATAAAATTTATATATTGCATTCGCACGAGCGAATGGGGGAGCATCTTTGAAAACCKTTTTATGGGATGGGATGGTATTAGGTTGGAGGATATTCTAGAAGTTGCCCATAAAATATTGTTCTCATGAAAAATAGACTTATGTATTGAGATTAGTCCAAAGACATATCATGRCCAAACTTACTTAATATGTGGTGGATGAGGCCATGAGAGAATGACCTAAATGTGTCTATAGTCCCCAAGTTCATCTTCTTCATATAATTATGGTAGTTTTCCCATGGATAGAAACATCATGCACTYTCCTATTACTCTTTAATAAGGATGATATACTAACTAACTTTGAGATTAGATTAGGTTGTACTAGCTACCTATGACCTCATAATATGGACTTTTAACTTTATGTAATCCCATAGTATAATCAAAGACAAGGCTATGAGTTACTGCTATAATATGAAATTTTGTATAAAGAAGGAAAATGAAACTTCTTGAAAATGATTGGTTGTGACAAAAAGTCTTGGTTTTGATTGAACTTTTTTCTCTTTTAGTTTTGCATTATTAATGATTACCTAAACTATAAACTTCTTCAAGGCAAATAGTTCAGAAAAATAGTAGAGCAAAACTAATAAAGGTTGGAGTGTAGTCTTTAGAGAATTTTTTTATTTTTTTTAGGAGAGTAATATAAAAATGGGTTTAGTTGTTCCAAAACAATCTTAGGTAACAAAAATATTAGAATAAAAGACATTTTTGAAGAAACAGCAGAACCAAAAGAAATGAAATTACTTCCCTAAATAAGTCATGAAGATGTTGTCCCAATCCAATTGAAAACAAATAGACTTGCAAAACTCCAACAAATCAACATAGCCTAATTTATTTAGAAAACTTAAAAAATAATCTTACTATCAGTTGAAAAAAATATTGAATTTTGTTTTTGGGGCAACAGTCTCCCTTAAGATTAGTTTCTCAATCTGACAGTGACAATTATTGAAAAAAAAACATAAAAAATGATGATGCACCAAACTAACAACTACATGCAACATTTATTTATTTATTTATTGTCCTAACTTACCTAAGAAAATACCCCTTTTCAAGTATATGAATACTTCCAATGAAGCCACGTGCGTAACAGGATCATAAATATACTCACATGCAGGTTTATATAATAAACTTCAACAAGTACTCGAACATGATGAACCAACAATTTTGAATAATATGATGTGAAGAGTTGTTGAAGAAGAGGGTGGTGGTGCAATCCGATAGTCGCCTGGAACCAACATTCAATATTATCATGGTGTCCTTGGTCAATCTCTTCATTGAAACCATTATGTGTATTCTTTTCTTTATCCTCCTCAATCTCAGGTTCTTATGGCTTCTCCTGATTATATATCGTTAATGAGTCTTCAATATCCTTGGTAGATTGGTCAAATTGATCAATGAAGGTTTCTCAATCTTCTTGTAGGCATGGCTCATAGGACTTTCATTCTTTTTTGTCTTTTGGAGAAGCATATAAGTTCTTGACTGCTGTCAAGATGTGCTCTTCCTGAGAAGAAGATATCCCAGCTGTTGTTAGGATTTGAGAGAGTTCTTCCAAACTCATTGTCATATTTGAATCCATGTTGTTGGTTGATGGGTCCTGTCTCACACATGGATTAGCACAGAGGGTTCTTACAACACCCAAATTATTTTTGATGAAAATGAAATGAAAATTAACTAACACTCAAAACAATTTTTAAGAAAACCATAAGAAATAATAGAAACTAATTGTAGAATTTGAAAATCATACCACTTGCATGAAAATAAAGACATTTCCAGGAAAGTAAGCACATTTTGCAGGAAAGTAAGAACACTTTGTGAAAGAGAAACACACTTGCAATAAAGTAACAATCAAGGTTTTGGGGAAACGATGCCAAAAATGTGGGGCTAAATACATGCACTATTAAGTCCCACATTAAATTATCAACTGAGGAGTTGTAGGCTTAGAGGTGCAAGAACATGAAATGCAGGATTGGAGCCTATTCTAGCCTATTCTAAAGCCGACAAGCACACTTCCAAATGAATGAAAGAAGAACTAGAGATAAAATCAAAGTGCAGAAATAAAAAGAAATTTAAACTATGGAAAAGCCAAATTAAAGCAAACTAGCTAAAGGGAAAATCAATCAAACAAATAGAAAATGAAATGTAAATTCAAACCATGCAAATGAAATGAAATGTGAATTAAGCACTGAACCTAAAACACACAAAGAAAACCACTCATAATACATACAATGATTTAATTATCCATCTACATTCAACACTTTGTTTACACTATATAAATTCGAACTGTACACAGCGATGCAATTAAAACTCAGAAATTACCCTTCAAATGAGTACACCTGATACACGGGAACAATGATGGGATCAAAGACAACAAATGCTTGGAAGATGAGCTTACTTACTTCTGTCCTTTAAAGGATTGTATGTTTGAATTCAAGATCAATCAATCTTTTGAGCAGAAAATAGTATGTGCAGGAATGGAGTGTGAATATAAGGATGAAGTGCACACATGAATGTCGTATTGGTCATGAAAAATAATATAATTTTCAGAATTAACAACCATGTTAAGATATTTGATATGCATCTTGGAAATGATTTAAACCACAATTGACAATTATGGAATTTATATTTGTATTTAAGAACACAAGATCACATATATATTCAAGCCGAAGATGATTAGCAATTATAACTCTAACATGTTGGTCTTGGCTTCCTGTAGAAGTAAATTAAGCACACACATAAGATTAAAAATAGTGAAATAACAGAGTACTTGATACAAAGGTAAGGTAAATAACATTTAATTATAGGACTGTTGTTCTTAGAGAAATAAATGATAAGAAACACACAGAAAAATACTTGTTGCTACACCAAATCTAGGAAATAGAACATATATACAATTCTAGAAATAAAATTACAGAACAAAGCAACGATGCATACCAAATTGAGAGGCCCTACCCAATCGGTTTCATGCTGCTTGAAGAAGAAATCAATTGCAAATGATTGTAGAAATGCTTCAAAACTTCATTGCATAAAAATCTTATTTGAACAAATGTTCTAATTACAAGAGACTTATGTTGAACATAATCACACTAAGGATCCCCATATCAATGAATCTGATACATATTTATACACAATAAACCAAAAGGAAGAGGATAGAACCAAATCCAAAAACTTAGAAACAAATTTGCCAATTTTTGGAGCAAATCCCCAAATATGGGTTTTTCATCAATTTGGGTAGATCCCAGTTATAGATCCACTCATATCTTCCAAAACAATTCGAATTTTGAAATAGTGTCCATGCTTTACTCAATTTTCCACATTCTAGACAAAACCCATTTCATATAATTTATGGATCTGATACGATTTGCACGAACATTGAGGCACAAGTTGGCAGTTTGAGATTTTTGCTAATTTTTCCATAATCATTCCCCCTAAGATTTAGTTCCACATGTGTGAACTGGGTGAATTCTGACACACCTTTCAGCATGTCAAGGTCGTTCTGGACAAAACCCATGTTCCCGATTTCCTTCTAGAAGAGTGCCAATATGACAAAATACAATATCAGGTACGAGAATAGCTATATTGGTGAAGAATGATGAACAACAGTAATAGTACGTGAATGTTGATTGTGCTAGTACAAGAATCACACTTCAAAAACTGTCATAAGTAAATCATGATATAATCATCTTTTAACCACTAAAAACATAGAAAATATGATGTATTAACCACACTAGATAAAATGACGAATGATGGTGTTTAATTAGGTTTTATGGTGTGTATTGACAACAAAATGTGGGAAAAGGTGTAATAATGAACGTTTTTGTACAATGGAAAACATGGAAAAATTGGAGCTCAACAACGTGTTTTCTGGGATGCGCTCATAAACAATTGTTAATCCATGTTCTAATTTCTCTGCGTGTTTTTTCTCCTCCTCTTTCTCTGAGGTTAGTTGGTCACATGTGATTTGTATCATTTCAACGACTCTTATACCCATATCCAAGTTTTTTTCATTTGCGTGGGTTGTGGACTACACTTCTTGCATGACACTAACCTGGAGTCTGTATAGTGCCTTGGTGGGTATTTTTGCAATGAAAAATTCCAATTGTTCCATGTCCGCCAGGGGTTTCTGTGCAGTCTTCTGATCCAAATTGATCATTTGGCATGTGACCATGAATGTCTCCTTTCCCTGGACTACCAACTACATTGTGTCCTCTCTTTGTTTTTGTGTAGGTGGTCACTGTGTCCTTTCTTGTTGCTGCATTGTGGCCTTTGGTATTTCTTGGCTTCGTAGTTGTTGTATATTCTCATGTACCTCTATGAGCTTAGCCATGATATCTTCCCATTGCGACTCTACAATTTGGACCACTTCTTCACACCTATCTTGGACCTTGTTTGCGACTAGCTCTGCATCATCCTCTGTCAGGGTGATGTCTGGGTCCTTTGTGTCAGATTTCTTTTTCTTGTGCACCTCTTTTTCCTATGAAAGATTCCTTACTTTTTGTGAGGGTTTCACCCCACTTGTTGTATGATGGGTTCTTTACTCTCCATCATGTGCAATATACTTCCTTCTTGTCTATGGTTGGCTTCCGGTCCTTGATATTGTTTTTGTTCTCCTTGGTCATTTTGGTACTTCTCTACTCCCGGTTGGTTGATTCCGCGCTGTAGATGTTTTGGTATTATCGATCAGGTTGCTTATTCTCACTGAATATCCTACTTCAGCCTTCTCCTTAGTCCTAGAGGATTGTGTTGTTCCTTTCCTAGTGGATAGTTTTGTTACTGGTAACTACCACTGCACATGCCAGTATTTAATTATCCAATCCACTTCCTCTTTGGTAATGCAGTACTTCATTTCTAGCCATGCCTTCTTTGGATCCCTTGTAGCTTTGATCCACATCTGGTTCCTAAACACCTTGAACTTAGCTATCCACTTTTTCTCTTGGACTACCTCCACTGGTATGCACCACACATTAGTTGTGCATTGTTGTATGTCTTCCAGTAACATTGAAAAAATGGTGTTGTTTTCCTTTTGTGTTTTGGTTTCCTTGGCATGCCAGAGGGACTCATATATGGTTGCATAACATTTCCATTTTCTATCCAGGAAAGCTGAGAAATTTGGATCATGCCACCCAGCAAAATCTATAAGGATTATTATCCAGGAGTAGTGGAACTCAGTTCCATTGTCTTACACATCTATTTAATCTACCAAAAGTTTTTTTCAGCAGGTATGGTGCCCAGATGAACATTACCCCTTTCGTGCACTGCGTGACTATTGCAATAATTCCTGCTGGCGCTTTTTCGTTGCAACATTTACTCAAAATTTTTCAATCTATAATCTTGTTGGTGAACCTTGTCACATTATCATTGATATTCTTGATGACAATTCTCCTATTCCCCCAAGTAGTGCCAAATTGCGCTTTAACAAGATCTGAGATTCATTTCTCGTGTGCCTTGTTATCCAAGTATTCCTCTAGTTGTGCATTGAATGTGGGTAGTCTTGTGATATTGGAAGTTAGTGCCACATCTATCTGTACTAGATTTTCCATCCAAAGGATTCCTTCGTGTACATGGGAGACTAGTTGTTTCACGCATATCCCGACATTCTTACCACAATCGAAATGTGGTATATCGAGTTGGTTCATGATTCCTAAGTTATATATCCCCGTTATACACTGCACGGGCTCTAGTATGGGTTTTCCGAGGGGTCCAACTTCCCCTGTGTTTATTAAATAAGTGACCTCGACCAAATATGGGAATTTGGCTACATCGTGCACATCATGGTCTATGTACCTGAGTTTTGGTACCTTCCCCAGCATATCCTCCATAATAATCATTGTGTTTGGGAGATATGGGAGTGTAACCTCCATGGCGTCTAACACATTCCTTTTCTATCCCACAATAGATGGGCCTATGTTTGTTGTGTCTACATCCTTTTTTTCCCTTTCATACTCTAGTCAATCAATGATGTATTCAACCAACACTTCCTCATGTTCATGGGACTATCATGGTCCCATTGTTTAGTTAGGCTTTGCAGGCATCTCAGGGTTAGGGTTAAGAATACCATTCTGGGCCCCAAAGCTCTACCCTATTTCTCCTTGCTACGCTGTCGATGTCTCTTCCTCAACCTCTGTCAGACTGATTGATTGTGTGTCTAAGGTGGTAAAATCCTCCATCTCGACCATGTTCTTGGGTTGTGGCATTATTTCCTTACACCTTTGGTCCTGTCGAGTAACCCAGATGTACTGGCCTGGCGTGCCAAAATTTGGTGGGGTTATTCTCTCTCAAATTCACACACTTGCATACTTCTGCGTAAAATGCTAGCTAGGGAACACGATCTGTTTCTTTCTCTGTTCTAAAAGAACTACAAGTGTTGAATAAACGCGTGCTTTCCGCCTTTTATAGACCCAATCTTATTTATTTTTAACTTTTCATGAAATTTGAACCGAGCGTAATTTTTCCTACGCATTGTCTTTTGATGTTTGTCGCGATAGTTACTACGTGCAAATTTTTTTTCCTCACTTTCTTTTGTTTCAACTAACTTCTGTGTATTTTTGTGTTTTTCTCTTGTTTTCTATTTTTGTATTTATTTTTTCTTCTTTTTCTCCGTTTTATTTCTTTTTATCATTTTTTTGTCCTAATCTTTGCTATAGTACACTATAAACATTATTTTCTTACTATGTTGTGACTTTTAGGGGTTAGGCGGTCGAATTTCCTTGTAAGTTTCAGTTGACTCTTGTTAATCATTCCTTTCAATTCTATTCCTCACAAGTCTTTTAGCTGCACAAATCCCCCATATGTCACAATATTGATCTCATATGGCCCTAGCCATTGCATTCTAAACTTACTAGGATGTTGAAAACATTTACTATCATAGAGTAGGACTAGGTCTCCCTCAAAAATACTATTTTTAATATGTATGTCATGCTAGGATTTGTCTCTTGCTTTCTGTACTTCCTGGTGAAATCTGTCTAGAATTATGTCCTCTTCCATTTCCATTAGTTGATTTAACCTTTCCTGTATTGCACCTCTTTCTTTCATGTTGGTAATTGAAGCTATGCATAGAATGGGTACCATAAATTCTAATGGAACTAATTCTTCCTATCCATACACTAGTCTAAATTGTGTCCGTACTATCAATTCTTACATGTGGTCCTATATTCCCATAGTACTACTAGTATTTTCAAGTCCCAATCATCCATGTTAACATTGCAGATCTTTGTCAGAGTGTTTTCCAAGATTTTATTGAAGGCTTCTATTGTTCCATTTTCCTTAGGATGGTATGATGTACTCTTCTAGTGATAGACTTCAAACTCCTCACTCATATCCCTGATGGTATTGTTCATAAAGTGAGTGCCTTGGTCACTCATCAAAATCCTTGGACATTCAAATGTAGTAATCACCTTCTCAAACAAGAAGTGTGTTTCTATCCTTGTACTATAGTCTTTGACTGGTGCTGCTTCTTCCCATCTTGTTAAGTATTCAGTCACAGTAATGATATATCTAGTTCTTGACCTTTTTGTTGGTGGATTGATTGGTCCAACAAAGCCTATTTCCCATTTTCAAATACCTGCAAAGTTACATGTGGTCTTAGAGGCATCTCATCCCTTTTGTTGGGTTTTCCAACCCTTTGACAAACATCACATTTCTGGAAATATTCCTTGTCATCTTTATGGACTGTTGGCCACCATAATCCTACACGCAATACCTTCTAGGCGGTATCTTTTCCTGCATAGTTTCTTCCATATATACCTTCAAGATATTCTGCCAAAATTCTAGGCCTTTCATTCACTAATACACAACAACCATTTATAGATCCTCCCTCCCAACATTGGATTGTTGACTAAATATTTGAGGGTAGAATGGTCTATGAACATTT
Organism: Picea sitchensis; assembly: GCA_010110895.2. Lineage (NCBI taxonomy): Eukaryota > Viridiplantae > Streptophyta > Pinopsida > Pinales > Pinaceae > Picea > Picea sitchensis. The sequence continues at coordinate 54,930 of SNQJ01S0004370.1, forward strand.
TAAATTGTTTCCCCAGTAAGTAGTGCCTAAAATTCGGAAGTGCATATACCATGGCTATGCCTTGTATTTTTGTGGTGTTGTAACTCTTCTACAATTCTGCCAATTTTCATCTTGCAAAGGATATAGGATGGTCTAAGTCTCCTGCTCCTGGCTGTGCCAGAATTGGTCCACTTTATATGGTTGATGCATATACATGCAAATGAAATGTCTTTTCCCAATATGAGAATACTAGGATAGGTTTTCTCACCATATTTTATTTTAAGGTGTAAAAACCTTGTTGATAGTCCTCATTACACTGAAATATGATATCCTTCTTTAACATTTTTTCCATTGGTGCAGTAATTTGCGCATATCCCTTTATAAATTTTCTGTAATAACCTGTATGTCCTAATGTTTCTCTCAAATGACACACTGACTTTGGTGGTGGTAAGTTTACAATGACTGCAATGTTAGCAAGATCCACTAATAAACCTTGTTTGCACACTACATGTCCCAACAATATTCCAAAAGGTGTCCCAAAAATTCATTTCTTGATATTCAATGATATCTGACATTGCATGCATATTTCCAACATGAGTCTTAACACTTCTACATGATCTTTTAATAGACTATATACAATCCAGTAATCCATATATACTTCTAGTAACTGATGTATGAATTCCTTAAAAGCAGTTATGACTAATCTTGAAAATATGGTTGGTGCATTCTTCATCCCAAAAGGCATGAACTGTATATTGGTAGGATCCCCATTATATGGAAAAAGTAGTCTTATACCTGTCCTCTGGAGCTATTTTGATATGATGGTAACCTGAGAATCCATATGTAAATGAATATGCTCCCTGGCCTCCCACATTTTCTAGGACCTCATCTCTGAAAGGGGTAGGAAAAACATCATGTAAGAAAGCATCATTATTTTTTCTCAAATTTACAGAAATCCTTATCCCCCCTTGTTTATTTTCTTGGACTACCATAGGGCTTATCAATTTAGATTCCTCTATTGGTTCTATGATACCAAATTCCAACATTCTATCAATTTTTTCTTTCACCTTTTGCTTATACACTGGATTTAGTTTGTAAGGTCTCTAATTGACAGGTCTTGCCTTAAGTTTGAGAGGTATTTTCATCTCTCTTAGCTCTCCTGCTATGCCTTTCATCTCTGTAAAGTTCGTTGGAAACATGTCACTGTATTCGTGCATTAACTCTATTATTATTTCTATTGTTTGTTCATCCCAATAGTCTCCAATAATTTCCATTTTAGGATTGTCACTTGTCCCAATGTTTACTTTCTTCACTTTGATTGGTGTAGAAAATATTTATGATTCCAGAGATGGACCTTCCACCTCTTTTTCTCCTTGAATTTATGTAATTTGAATGTTGTGCAGATCATCTTCATCTAAAGTGAAATAGGAAAAACATTGAATAATTGTAAAGTGTTTCAACCATCAATTTTTCTTCCGAACTCACACTTTAGGGGGAATACTATTACACATCAAATTTACATACCTAGGTACCTCTCCCTAAGTGTCGCAAGTATCGTAAAAATGTTATATGCACCTTTCTAAGTGTCGCATACACCTTGACACCATGAAGTAACATATATCATAATCCCTAGTCAATGTGGATGAGAAATATATTATTTGAAGGTCAAAATATTATGTTCACATGAATTATTATCAATATTCATGAAAAGCAAATTAATTTAGTGTGAGAATCCACCTCACTTTTGGTTTCCTATTTTTAAGGGGAGGTTGAGGATCTCATGGATGGTTGAAATATTTCCTCCTTAAAATCCTTGAGACACATTTCCTCTCTAAAATCCTTAAGAGATATTTTCTCCCTAAATATCTTGGAGATCCCATTTTAGTGGATATGATGAGTAATCCTCTCAATGGTGGTTAAGCCTCCAAATCCTATATAATGAGGGATTTCCATGGAGAAGGTGGGGAAGAAGGGAGATTAGATGTATAAAACTTATGATATTGGGAGAATCATGCAAGGGATGGAAGAGGATGACTTGGAGAGGTTGTTGCAACTACATGTACATATTGTAAGTGTCTTTTTAATGTTCTCATTAATATATGCTTGTCCTATTTCCTTCTAGTTTATGTATCTTTACATATGCTTGTATATTGTAGATGAATTTGTTTAATCTAGTATGATAGAGTAGGAGTTTCATTGTGTCTCTTTTCTATCCATGTGTTACACATTATTTTGTTCACCCCTGTGATCAACTGATGATGTGTGCCTAACTCACATCCATGTTCCCTGAAGATACTAAATGAGACTTTCTCCATGACGAAAGTGGTTTATCTTTTCTCCCTTAAAAACCACATCTAAGGATATCCTCGCATCCTGCTGAATGCTTGGGGTGCGACGATGCCTGATCATAACATGCCACCACAAAAATAGACTGTGGCGTCGTCACATGTTTCCTGTGCATGGGGTGTGAAGATTCTTAAACAAAGGGAAAAGGACAAAATTCATGAAAGTTTTGGAAGGAATCTTCTAGAAGATGAGGTGGCCTTCGATTGGTTTGGATCTTAATCACTTCTCTAATTTAGTGGGATCATCCTAATGTCCTCATCCATCCATATTTCACCCTATATAAAGAGGGATCTCCCATGGGAAAATATAGGTTGGTTTATGCATGAAGAATTCTATTGTAGATAATACTTGAGATAGATTTTCTTTAGCTCTTCAAGTCAGGGTGTGGAGGTTCTTCATCAAAAGCATTGGATAAAAGGTGTGTGGGTTGAAGCAAAGGGTGATTGGAAGGTATCTTAAAACATCAAGGCATGGTTTGTAATCTCCACTTTCATTTAATATAATGCAGTAATATATTTCTTCCCTATAAAGGTGTCTTTACTTTTATTGTATAACTCCTTGACCTTATACATAGAATTCATTGGAATATATATATCATTGTTCTCTCTCTTTGTTGGTTTGTGATTCTTAACAGGTCTACCATCCCACAAATACAAACATGGAGTGACAAAGACAACCCTAGAGAGGATCAAATGTCATTTAAATGGTATGCCATTTGTCCCTCTATGAACTAGTTTATAGGACAATGAAATCTAAGGAGAAACTTGTATTCTACCCTGTTTTGTTCTAGATTCTTGTTGAATTTAGGGAGATTAGTTTGTGTCCGCACTTACTGATTTGTTCGATAACAAAATTGGTGACTCCACTGGGGAGAACATTCTCTTTTGGTTTTTTATTCTTATTTTCTTTTAACTTGCTTGATGTTGGTCAAGTTCATTCTCTGAGTCTTTGGGTGATCCATCTTGACTCCTTGGTTTTGAAAGTTCATTGAGAAACTTTGTCCTTTTTCATTTTTTCCTTATATTCAGTCATCGTCGCACACTTCTTGTTTGAACCAGAGCGACGACGTCGCACTATGTTCTATGTTCATCCTGCGACGATCCTTCATTGTCACACTATGCTCTTCTGCATCCTACGATGTTTTTTGTAGAAATTGTTGGAGTGAAAGTCAACTTTCTTCTCCTTGCCCAAATTTGTCATTACGTCTTGGGGTGAAATTTTAGTCTTGGTGAATGATTAGTTTGCATCTTTTAGTCTGAATTTGATTGTGTCTCAAGTATTGAGAGCCTTTTTCATAAGCCTTATAAGTTTTATCTTTTACTTCTTATTGCAAGGGTATAATCTCAAATCTTTACCCCTGGGTGCTTGCTAGATAAGTTGGATTGATATTTTTGAGTTTTGGATTGGTATTTTAAGTTTTGGATTGTTGTTTATTGGAAAACAATTTTTGTTTACATATGACAAAGAAGTTTTCTTACTTTTTCATTTTTGCTTGCATTATGAGTTTGGTTTGGGAAATAGTGTTGAGAGTGCATTGATCTTCTTGGACAACTCTTTCTTTTTGGAATTAGATCTCTATTTTCATTTAGAAAGGAAAGAACTAAAGTTTATTCTTCTATTAGTAGTCCCTATAAGAATTTTTTTGCATTCAAATGTTTTTTGAAAAAGAGTCAATTTGGAAAATTTAGTAGCTTTGATTGTTTGGAATCAATATCATTCAAAGATTGAAGGAATTGTGTTTTTGTAATTTGTGTATTCTAAAAAGAAACCTTCTCCCTTATGCAATTAGAGTTCATTGAACGAACAATTTCATCTCATATCTCTTTGCATTTTTTTGGTTCAAGGTCAAATACTCCATCAGTTTCATCTTCATTTCCCTTTTGAGTAAGCAAAAAACATTGAAATTCAATGTAATTTTAAAATCTATCTAACAACTTTTATTTTCTAGTACTTTTATACACCAACATTAGCTAGGATAATTCTTTGGAATAGGTTGTGAGGCATACTCTCCAAAGCATCAAATCACACAATAGTATCTTGTCATAGGGAGAGTTTAAATCCACTTGCTACATTTTGTACTTGGGAGCCCTTCTAACACAAGGGTCAATCACGAGGTCGCATTAGGACCTGCAGAGTTATTCACCCTACTTTGTTGGTCTTGGTGTAGAGATTGCATGTATTATTGGGAGTCACTTGAGAAGAAAATCCCATGGGGACCTTCTCGAGTCGATTTCAGGCTTAGATACCCTACCCTTGAGCATGGATCGGATTGTCGACTGCTTCCTTGGGCATGATTGTCATAATTGGTAACCTTAGTGGCCTATCTCTTTATAGTCTTTACACGAGGTGACTGTGGAGGGGCAAGTATTCACGGTACCTAGAATCGATGTTGGCAAAACTCACTCGGGCTCCTTGGAGGGTATACCCATGATTATGTGTGGGAGCTTGCACCAGGGTGTAAGTTCATTAAGAAGGTCGTCAACATAACTTTTCCACCTGCGTTATCCCAACCCCTTCTTGTCTTGATTTCACGATGTTGGATTTCATCAGCAACTAGTGACTTCAAAATAAGAAGGTTTGTTTGCGTGTTTGATATCTATATTTTATTAGTGACTTTTGTTTATTTCTCTAGTTTGCCATAGATTTATTTCATTTTTTATTTGGTGTGACAAACACTGTCCCTCGTCGTTCATGTAGGATGTAAGGGTTACCTCCAGAAGAGTCAAAATAATACACTCCTTTGCTTCCTAATTCACCAGAGGGTCCTTCCCCAGAAGGAGTAGTCAATAACAATGTGTCCTATGACATTGGAAGTTATACTCCATTGGTAGAATCCACACTTCCTGTAAATTTGTTATTGAATGTTGTACAAGATCCAATTTTTCTTCGAATAAAATCTTCGAGAGACGTTATTCCTGAAAATTATACCATAATACCGACTGGACCTTACATAGATTCTAGTGTGGATGATCCACCCTTTCAGAGTTAATCATTTAGAACCTCGGTTCATACTACTGGAATTTTTTGTTGAACACACAGACTACACTGAGAGGGGGGGGGGTGAACAGTGTAGGGCTCTTTTCCCCAAAAATTCCCCTTCACAAAACTCATTAGTTAGCAACCACCATTTACTCATTATTTATTGTTGTCATTTATAATCAGTTAAATGTGAACATATATCAACAATATATCATCAACAAATCATCACCACAAGGAACACAAGATGTATGTAAAATTTTATTTTTATTACGAACTACAATTCTTGGATTTATCAACAACAAATGAATAGAGTACAACTCTATAAGAGAACCAACTCTATAATGCAAGACTCAGCTTACACCCTCAACACCAACTGAGATGAGGCAACAATCCTCAATAGATATCAATCTGTCAACAAGTACACGACCTGTTGGTAGTTTGTCGGTAGTTCAACACACGTATGTACGCACCCTACCAGTAGTACAACTCGTGTATGCATGTGGACAATATGTACTACAACCTATGTATTACTTCTGAGCAACTCGGGTTTTCTTTTAATCACACACTTATATCCTCTAAAACCTTAAATTTTCATTCTCTTTTGTCTCTCATTGTCCAATCTGACCCATAACCAATCATAACAAATCCAAGCTCTCCACAAACTTACTCATGCTCCTCAACCATACAATATGAATGCTTCTCAATCATGTATAAGAAATCAACATATTATGGCAATCACATCCTTACTGAATCATAAGAGAGTTTCTCACTCCATCAATCAACACAAACAACATCACAACAACCATACCAAAAATGCCTTAAGCATTCACCACACAACAAGCAAGAGTGTCCATCAAGACAACAATGTAACCATACCAGAGTTTCTATGGAAGATCTGAGCCCATAGATTGTATATCTAGAACCTTCTTTAGTCTTCAAGAGCCTATCATTAGCTCAACCACAAGTCTTCTTGAATTCATCAAATGTATGTGCCCTGTCCTTATTCAACCTACGTATGTACATGCCCTGGCTCACTGCAGCCCGCGTATACCTCAAAAACTAGGGTTTCTAAACTTCTGAGACTTTTTTCGTCGTGATCTTA
>SNQJ01S0004370.1:66823-78638 GCA_010110895.2 Picea sitchensis
TCTGACTTGGTTTTATTAACCTTCTAGAAATTTTCTTGAAGAATGTCATTTTGCCTTTCATATGAATGGATGGAAGTAAGTTCTTGTTCATGATCTCCTTGCAAATATGAACATCTGACATCATGAACTATTCCACAGTCTAGGTTTCTCATGGATGTATTTTCAAAACCATGAGTTCTAAAGGAATCAAATAGAACAACTGCCTCTTCATCATCTTTATTTGTTTCTGATTAGAAAGTGGCATGCATTGTTTTATTTCTTTCCTAAAACTCTATGTTATTCACTTGTTCGTTTCTCGAAGTTTACATATATGCAACTTCAAAATACTCATATATATTTAGGCCACTTAGAAATTTATAAATCACATCATTCTCAAGGGAATAAAGACAACTTTGAAACACTTTGTCTTGCTGGAAATCTTGTTGCATATCTTCTTGAGTTTCAGGAGAAAGAAAATGACCTTTAACAACGATTTCTTTATCAACTTCATCTTCATTTTCAGGCTAGTAGCTGAGCATAGGTTGCAAGTCTAAACTGAAATAGCCTTCTATGTAATTAACCATATGATCATTTAATGTATATGAAAACTGTTGATCTTCCTCGCTGATAACAATTTTCCCATGTAAAGTAGTGTCATTGTAGTCATACTTTCCTGCTTCCTCTATTTTTTCATGATTTGTTTTCAACAATTCAAAGGATGAAAAACAAAATGGAAGGTGGTTTTCATTTGCAAGTTCACTATGTTTTGGATATTCAACATCACATCTGGAAAGTTTCTAGTCCAGAACATTATTGACATCTTTCTTTAGTAATTTGAAAGAAGAAAAATACAATGGCAAGGTTCTTTCATTAGATGCACATCTCTCCATTTTTTTAGGCTGTTGAACATATTTGTTTTAATATTTATCTTTGACCAATGGTTGAATTTCTTTATCAAATTGTCTCAGTGAATCAGTGTGATTTAGTATCAACATATGTTCCTTTGTTTCAATGATGATCTTAGCATTTTCTTTCAATAATTTAAATGAATAAAAACACAAAGGCAAAGAATTTCTTTCAGCTTCTTCATTACCTTCTTCTCTATAGCTCTGATATGAAAGATGATGAATTTCACTGTACTGCTGAAAAATAAAATTTTTAGGGGGAGAGCATGCAACTGGATGTTCTAAAACTCCCACCTCATAATCACTATTATACTCATAATATATGGGCATATCAACAATACCTGCAATGTCACCTAGCAAGAAAAAACTTGGAGCATCAACTTACTCTTCAATAGACTGATTTGCACACTCGTCTTCTTGACTGTCCATAAATGAATATATGAAAAAATCATCTTCATTCTTATCATGGGGTGTATTAGAAACCATACAAGTGATTTCCCTTTCAAGTGGTGGAATATAATCTTCTACAAAATCATTAGGATTGAAAAATTCAAGAGGACCTATGATATTATCAACACTATTTTCAAGATTCCAATCAATCATTTTTTGTTCACATTAACTTTCATGTTCTTGAGCATCCAACCCCTCATTTAGAATCCGTTCACATTCCTGGATATTGTGTTGAATCTCCCGAGCATCATTAAAAATTTGTTGTAAGGACTTGGGCTTTCTTTCCATTAGAAGAAAATACAGATCTGGATGAAGAGTAGTTGCATAATTGAGCATGGCAGCAGCTTCACTGGGTTGAATTTTTTTGGGAAAATTGTAATAGATATTGGAAAACCTTCTACTGAATATAGAAAGGGTTTTTCATTGCTCTGCCTTTTTAAGGCATATAAATCTGTAAGTTGTAGATCCAAAGATTTCTTTCTGCCCCAAAAATTTAAAAATACATTCTTCAATTCCTCCCATGAGCTAATTGTCCATGGCTGCAAATGTTTAAACCAGTCTTTGGTGTCCCCTTTGAAGGATTGAGAGAAGGCTCTCATACAAACATCATCATGGTCAATCTCAAACGAATCTATAAAATGGTCAACCCCTTGGATGTGCTTTTCAACTATGATGGCACCATGTTCCCCATCAAACAAGGGTAAGTATTCATAGTGCTTTGGGGGGAAATCATGAAGGAGGTGGGGTAATTTTAAGGGTTTGTATATGTGCTGGATATTGGAAGGTGTTGAATCAAGTACATGGGATGACATATCAGTCTTGGTTTCATGAGTTTTATCAACTTGGTTGTAGTTATCATGTAGTTCAAGTGGGAGATTTTGATCGAAGTTGGTAATAAACTGAGGAGTTATTTGTATAACTTTAAGAGGAGGATATAAAATTTCAGGATTATCATGATCATCATTTGCATGAAATAGGTGAAGAAAAGTTTGTCTAGCATGTTCAAAAAAGTACCAGAAGCAACTTACAACAAACAAGATAATGCCTTGAAGAAAATCCAATTTTAAGTACTTGTTTTCTTCCATGATGCCTTTTCATACCTTTTTCAAGTGATATCATCTTCAGACAGTGGATTCGTCGATAATTTTTTGGAAGTTGGATTCTTCATTGAGAGTGGATTCGCCAGTGAAAATTTAAATTTCTGAATTCTTTTTCCAGTGGAATCACCTTCAAGCTGATTTTTTTTTTTGATGTGTGGAGTCACTAGAGAAGGAATGAAACCAATATGTGCCTAAGTGTCTTCTTCTTTCATACCTTAGAACTCAACCACGTCGTTCTTTCCCAGGGAAAATGTTTCAATTTTGTCCTCGACAACGACGCCAAAATGTTAGCACTCTGTAAATTTTGTTTGGTTGAATAGACAAATGATAGAGGTAACTGTTTCAACCAAGTTTAGAGCTAGGCCCTAGAATTATCAACTCAGAGAGGGATCTCTCATGTCACTTGATATTTCTTGGGCACTCGGTGGCTAGATTTAGTTTGTTTTGGAGGTTTTGTAAATTTGTTGGCTAGAAAGGGGAGGGACACTTAGGGCTATGGAGTCGAAATTACAAAAGTGAATGAAAATAATGACTACACGATTGAACTATCCATAGGATAAAGGATAAATGAGGCAATGAATCTGATTTGTAAATGATATTTAAGCAATATGTAGGAAGAAAAAGGGAACACATAACAATATCAGAGCATTGTTGGAATGAACTTTGAATTAGTTAAGAGGAAAGCATACATAGTTTAAATTTATTAAACTGAGAGCATCATAAGACTAATTATGAGATTTTAACTCTCCACGTTAAACATAAGACAATGTAAATGGAATCAAAGAAAACATGAAACACATACAATGAGAGAAAACAAAACTCATATCACCACCATTAGAATATTTTCATAGAGACTTCAGAAAAAGCTTCATCATATATATTCCATCAAAGCTCCAAAAGTTACAAAATATTCCTGCTATGAGGGTCGGCCCCTCTCCAGTCCTTCCAAATTTATCTTTGTAATAGTATATATAAATAATGTACATACGTGATTCAAAATGAATCGTCTTACCAAAATACCTAAAATAGACATCAGTTACAATGAAGGAGTAACGTACGACAACTGTACTCCTATTTTCCAGGGGACGTTATAATCAATGAATGACATATATGTTATTTTTTATTTGAATTCCACATGTCTATATTATTACAAAATTTTATGAAACATACATAATTTATTTTGAAGTCTATTTCAGATTAACAATTTATTCATTTAAAGTGTCTAGCCAAGCGGGTCGGTTTTCTCCAACGCTTTCAACCAATTCATCTTCAACTTCTGTCTTTCTTCGTTTGCTTCTTTTCCTCTTGAAAAATGGCATGTGGTGCTCATCGGTGTATCCATTCATGACTAAATCCTTCACTATAGGATTTAATCTGACCTCTTTATTTACTTATGTCTCTTCTGCAGGCTTTGTGTGGAATTTCATTGCCAGTATTCACGCGACGAGCTTTTCTTTCCTTTTTATCGATAAATTTGTCATATTGTTGGAATACCCTAGTTCACTAGAGGCCGCTTGGTCTATCTCATCCATTTTATCTGGTTTTCCATAAATCACAAGCTTATCTCCCTTAATTTTATAGAAATTAAGAAGCTAATTCGATTTGTAATTATCTCGTTCAGGAATGAAACGTTAATTTACCAAAACAAAGTAATGTCATCCATATTTTGAAAGGAAGTTGTCATTTAGTAAGAATCATAGGTTACTAATGAAAGTAATAGCGAGGACTACGGCTTATCAAGTTCGGCCTCTGAGTTCAAATGATGAGATTTCAAATCATTCCTTTGGCGGCGTTCACTTGGTATCATACAGACGAAAAGTACTCAGACAAGTGCTTCAAGGTGATTTGACTAGCCGTCAAGCTTCCTTTTCCACATGAGATATTGGGACATGATACATTCAATGATGTATTGACACGTGACATCAGGGTGTATTTTAGCGGTTTCGATCTCAACCTCTTTCCCCCTCAATATCCTTCTAGGGGAGCCACGTAGTTTTGACGCAAAACCATGGTATTTTGATCAGCCCGCTTTCAATGGTTTAAACTATGAGCTATTTCTCGGCCCGATACACTTTATGACCATTGATTGGTAGCGCCCATGATCTAAAGTTTGTCATATCCAATCAATATCAGATCTCCACCATATTTAGCATGTCTTCTATGTGTAGCTCCATCCTGCCAGTCTATCACTCTTCTATACTGATTTGGCATCTTGCTAAGTCTTGAGTCTTGGGTTCCAAGAAATTATTACACTAATAACACCCCCTACTCCATGTAAACCATATCCAGGCTCTGTAAATCCTACCTGGGGTCAAGTTCTTCAATCTAATTCTCCTTTACAAGGTAGCATACCGAATCAACCAACAAATGTTGGCTACTTGGCTCAACAACCTCCACCACTGAATTTGAAAGGACCCTCTAATTATTTACTAACTGCTTATCATCCTACTGGTATACCTATAGGATATCCTCCTCTGAATTACTAGTTTCCTCAAGTGAACAAATATTTTTCATTTCTAGCTACATTGGATTTACCGAATTTATATAGGATTTTGAATGATCCTATTTTACATTCTCCCTATTGGTCGGTCATACCTACCAAATTACCCTCAGACATTCCTAAGTTTGATGGTTGATCTGGAGAAGACCCAAACAATCACGTCATGAACTTTCACCTTTGGTGTTCATCCAACTCGTTGATGGATGACTCCATGAGATTACATCTTGTCGATCATAATCTTATGGGTTCGACAACCAAATGGTATGTTGAATTTCCCCGAGGATTATTCAATGAATTTAACACCTTAGTTATGGAATTTTTAACACATTACCAGTTACCGATATGATATGAGACATGAAATGAAATTTTGAGTTCATTTAAATAATCCTCCTCCATGCACATTTCATATCATATTCATGAGTGGAGGCAAAGAAAATGATTAATCAAAGTTCCCCTTCCTGACCAATTATTGGTAGAGTGGTTTACTAAATCACTCATTGATCCTATAGTCCGTGATGTTTCCATGGGTAGTGTCGTCATTGAATATAATGTGATTAGTCATGCTCAATACTTAGATCTCATTTATTCACAAATGGGAACATTGTATGACTTGATTTTTGATGCTCCTCGCCCATCTACAAATCCAACCCCAACACCTCCAGTAGATTCTCATGTTGTTGATGGTGTAATTGGAACCTTTCATGCTGAGACTCAATCTAAACAAGTCGGTCATTCTAATCCCAAATATACTACTGCTACTGTATAAAATGTTACTCCTCTGACTCCTCCTGGTAAAATCTCTTAGGTTAATACGGTTCAATCTACACCTACCGGTAAAAATCAATCTAAAAAGAAAGGGAAGGGTAAAAATAAAGAGAATAAAAATAATAATCAACAATCCAATAAACCCAAGACTCAGCCTGTTGATGATAAGGAAAAGTGAAAACCTCGTTATCCTTGTCTTATCTGTGGTGAGGATCATTATATGAAATATCTTCCAGGACATGCTGAGGTTACTAAGTTCCTCCAAGGGACCAGGACACCTCCTACACCTGTCATTTTGTCACAAACTTTTCCTTTTCAACAACAGGCCTAGTTAGTTATTCATGACCAACCCTCTCCCTCTACCACATCTTATGTACTTATGTGTACTAGTCACTCCAAGAAGAATGAAGTTGCAATCACTACTCGATCCAAAGATTATTCTCCTTCTAAGGAGAAAGTTGTTGATTCACCACCTCCATTGGTTCAACCTCCTCTATTGACTTAACCTCCCAATGGTCCTTTTCATCTCGAATGAATGTTACACATCAAAATCACTCATTATGATGATAGCTTAGTGTTGTCATCACCAATGTCACAAGTGTTTCATTTTATCCATAAGTGTCGCAAATATAATACTGTCATCTTATCTATGTTGTATCTCGGATGACATTATCAAGAACACTTACAAGACACCTCAAAAGACTGGTTTTGAAGAAGAGAAGTCATTTGACAAAGAGTACAATTATTTTTCCACTGAGAAACCCAATCAAATATCATTTTTGGAAGGAATTTCTCCCCTATACAATGTCAGGGAGCGTTGACACTTTGTGCCCTCTTTTGGGGGAGCATTGGAACGCTCTGTGCCCCCTTTTGAGGGAGTGTTTCCCTTTTTGAGTGAATTTTGGACTGTTGAGACAAATCAGGGAAGAATCCCCTCAATCTCTGAAGGTAGTTGGATTTGAATCTGAGGTCAAGCCTCTATCTTAGGGAATATACACAACTGAAGGAGAAGAATCCTCAACTTATCCCAAAGATCTCTCAAGTGGTTATGCCTCTCCAAGCCTATATAAGGAGGCCTTATCATGGTGAAATGGAGATGGACACATTGCGAAGCATCTAACTTATGATCTCATAAGGAAGATATCATTGAAGCATCAACATTCTGTGTGTAGATTATTTGAGCAAGGGTCTGGACAAAGGGATCTTGGTGAAGCTGATGCACCTACATCCATGGTTATAAGCACCACTTTGTTCTCATTAATATAAATCTATGCTTGGCCTGTTTCCTTTAAAGTTTGTGTATGTTTCATGAACTTGTTTATTTCATAGATCCATTATGAAGAAAATCATGGTAGGGTAGTAAGTATCGTTGTTGTTTCTCATTGTATTATAGGACCTTCTGAAGGACTTGGAGATCAAGATCATCCTGGATCGAGAAAGGAAAAATGTCAGTAAAAAGGTATTTACTCTTATTCCTCCTTCTTCTTTGATAGTTTAGTTTCATGAAAAGGAAAGTCAATGTCCATAATAACACTTTTCTATCTTGGTCATAGGGGTCTAGTATCCAAGAGGAAATCAACTTGTCCACAGGGGGATTATCCTGTAACAGAAATTGTCGTTAGCCCGTCGAAAAGGGTTAAAATAACCTACACTTAACTAATCCCCCACTATGTTATGAGCATTCGACGTGCGAGGTTTTCACCCTCATGGACTGTTGCAGTCCTTAGTCATTTAGTTAGGTAGGAAAATGGTTATTGTTGATGTCAAGGTGGTCGATACTCCTCTTTATTACAACTTTCTACTTGGAATAAGTTGGTTTTATGCCATGACTATCGTAGCTTCTTCGGTGTTTCAATGTGTGAAATTTCCTCATCGAGGTAAAATCGTCACCATTGATCAGTTGGATTATTGTAAACCTGACGCTCATACTCCTGTTACCAACAATATTCCCTTTCTGGGAGATCACAAGATCACATATGAAAGTGTTGGTGTTGCCTTGTTGAAATACTCTAGACTTATGGGTACTTTCCCTACACCACTTCTACCCAACACACATCATATTACCACAATCAATATGATTTTGACTATGGTTTACTAGTCCTTGAAATCATCTGACCCTTGGATTGTACCCAGTCCATTGGAATTCGATGCACTAGGTGACACCATGCCACTTAGTCCAACCGAAACCTCATATGTTGCTATCGACTCTGCCTCTCCCTCCTCGGATGACCAACATCTCTTGGCACACGACAGTTATTCGATGCCAGCCTGGTTAAATTCCTTATTGTCCGTAATCGACTACATTTCCCAAATTTTTCCTTCCGATGAATCTATAATGGAAATGTTTAGAATCAATGATGTACCTTGGGATGATAGCCATCATAGATCATCTTTTCTTCCACCTCTGGGAGAAATTCAAGAAGACATACATTCTGTTTTCCCTCCTGATGTTGTCAATTTTCCACAACCTCCCATCCTCACACAAGGTACTCTTTCTGAGGGGAATTTGGGAAACATTTCATCCATGATCGTTATTGATATTTTGGTCAAGGAAGGTGTTGTGGAAAACATTAACCTCGGTGCTAATTGTTCACCCGAGGAAGTGGTCTCTTATACCACTTTGTTTAAATAATTTTGAAATGTATTCACTTGGAGATACGAAGATATGTTAGGGATTGTCCATCGATCATTGTGCATGAGATTAAAACCTACCCATGTGTTAAACATGTTCGACAAAAACTTTGCCCAGTCCATCCTAAAAATACTGTGACCATTAAGGTAGAAGTTGAAAAGTTATTGAAATATGAATTCATTTATCTTGTCCCCTTGATGGAATGGGTTTCAAACATTATTCCAGTTACTAAGAAACAAGGGACCATTCACGTCTGCCTTTATTATAGGGACCTCAATAAGGCTTGTCCGAAAAACAACTAACCTATGCCCTTCATCGACCAGATTATTGATAATTGTGTTGGTAGCGCAATTTTCTCTTTTATGGATAGTTTCTCTGGGTATAACCAGATTGAAATTTTGCCTGTTGATCAACATAAGACAACCTTCATCTTCCCATGGGGAACTTTCGCCTATCGAAAACTACCATTTGGCCTTAAAAATGTTAGTGCTACATTCCAACGAGCCATGTCCTGCACTTTCCACGATATCAAGCATATTGTAGAACCTTACCTTGACGAATTACCTGCCCACTCATCCAATCGATCAGACCATTTTGGTCATCTACGAGCTATTTTTCTTCAATGCCGGTTCTACCATATTCGTTTGAACCCACATAAGTGTATTTTTTCTGTCGAATCAGGTTGAATCCTTGGTTTTGTTGTCTCCAAGGATGGGATTTTGGTGGATCCCTTAAAGATTAGAGTTGTCCTAGATTTACCCCCACCTAACAACTTGCAACAAATCCAAAGTTTGCAGGGGAAAGAAAACTTTCTTCATCGTTTTATTTGTAATTACGATGAGATCACTAAAGGATTCGTGTGATTGTTGCAAAAGGACACCCCTTTCATCTGGGATGACACTGCTCAACGATCCTTTGATTCTCTTAAGAATGCACTGACCAATACTCTTTTGTTGCATCCTCCAGACTATACAAAGGACTACATCCTTTACTTAGCGGCCTCTACTTCCACTGTTTCCATGGTGTTAGTTCAAGAGGACTTTTCTTGTGAAGAACATATGATTTATTATTTGAGAAAAATTCTATTTGGACTAGAGCTCCGTTATTCACATGTTGAGAACTTGGCTCTGGCGGTCGTCATCCTTGCCCACAGATTTCATCACTACATTTTTCTACGCACCACCATGGTTATTGCAGACTTAAACCCCATGTATCATATTCTGAACCATTAGGTCCTTGGGGGAAAATACTCCAAATGGATCGTCATCCTTCAGGAATTCGATATTGAATTTGCTAAGTCCAAATCTAAAAAGTCCTTGGTGTTTGTGGAACTCATTTGCGATTTTCCCCATGTTGATGAAGACACTGAGCCTAAATATTCTCTCCCTGACGAATCTCTATTCCTCATTAGAATTTCTGATCCTTGGTATGGAGACATCATTCTTTATCTCCAGACCCAACATTTTGAGCTCGATATCTCTCGTGAAGAGCGTCGTCATATTCGCCACCATTCTCATCGTTACCTAATTATCGGCGAAACTTTATATCATCATGGAATTGACACTATCCTATGATGATGTATGACTCATGAAGAGGCTGAACACATCCTCAATGACTGTCACCTTGGAGCCCGTGGTAGTCACCTTTCTGGGATGGTTACAACCCATAAAATTTTACGTGTCGGTTACTTTTGGCCCTCAATATTCAAGGATTGTATTGAGGCCGTCAAAAAGTGCCCACCTTGCCAAGTTTTTCAAAACAAGGCACACACCCACCCTGCTCCGCTGCATCCCATTATTACCATTGCCCCCTTTGCCAAATGGGGCATTGATTTCATGCAATGTAAGCCTACCTTAGCCGGGGGGTACGGTTATATAATCGTTGCCGTTGATTAATTTAAAAAATGGGCTAAGGCTATGCCTACATTTCTGAACGATGGTCATACTACAACCCTTTTATTTCTTAATAGCATCATCACTTGCTTTGGTGTTCCACAGGCCATTGTCACTGATCATGGTTCACATTTTCAAAACCAGATGATGAGTGAGTTGCATACCAAATTGGGTTTTCTCTATGAGAACTCATCCTCGTATTATCCTCAAGCTAACAGACAAGTTGAAGCTATCAACAAGGTCCTCAAAACCATGATCCAATGGATGGTCGGGGAAAATAATACATCTTGGAATTTACAACTCTTCTCCACTCTCTGGGCTTATCGTAACTCAATAAAAATTGCTACTGGATTCACTCCCTTCGAGCTAGTATATGGAATTGAAGTTGTTTTACCAATCGAGTGCGAAATTCCTTCGCTTAAACACAAAGTAGAACTCCTTCCCCACAGTTATGTTGAAGAAGAACATTTCTTAAACTTGACTAGGTTGGATGAAACACGTCGTGATGCTGCTCTCTTCAATGAGACATATCAAAAGAGAATCAAAAATCAATACGACAAGTCCGTCCATCCTCACACTTTTGTAGAAGGAGACCTGGTCCTCATTTACGACCAGGCTCATGACAAGCTAGGGACAGGAAAGTTAGAACCTCTATGGCATGGTCCTTACATCGGGAAACATGTTCTACATAGAGGCACCTACGATCTAGTTGACTACGAAGGAATCTCCCTGGGTGAGCCCTGGAACGGGCTTTACCGTAAGAAGTACTATCCCTAGGACATCTAGCATACGTGCTTTGTACACTATTGTATTTTTATTTTGGTGTGTCTTTTTCTCTTGCGTGCACGAGTTTTACCTTAGCCACTTATACTGTGTCTTATGTTTGCATGCGCAGATGACATCCTCCTTTCCTATCTTTGTCAGGTTTGTGGATGGCGCTAGTCAACACACTCAGAACATTGCTTCTGCAGCTTGGGTCACTTACCACTCCGATTTGGTGAGTTTAGGCGGTATTTTCTTAGGATCGACAACTAATAACATGGAATAATATCACGCTGTCATCGGACTTCTAACTGAGGCATCTTCCCTAGGCGTTTCTCCCATGATCGTCAATCTATACTCCCAACTCGTGGTTTGTCAACTCAATCGAATCTACGCTATTTGCAATCCTATCCTACTACGTCTCCATCTATGAGTTCACCATCTTGAAAGAATGTTTGATTTTATAGAGTACAAACACATACCAAGAGAACTCAACACGACTTAAGTTTCGTTAGCTAATTACATCTTGCACATAGATGAGTTTTTCATAAAGGAAATAAATCACATCATATATCATCATGTAAATTAAAACACATCACATAAAAGACATCATTATTTTAAAATCATTTGGCACTGTAAAAACTCAGAAATGTATATATATATGGCGTGACTGAAATTTTTTTATTACATCAAAATGGTACATAGATAGGAAAAATGTGGGTCCTCACACCCATAAACATCGTCATACAGACTATACCATCATCAAGACGACCCTAATCTTCATGCCTTACATTATGCTCCGAGTAACATATCACTACACGGGCTACTTG
>SNQJ01S0004370.1:92151-137339 GCA_010110895.2 Picea sitchensis
ATGTTGAGGCCTTTCTCTGTGCTATCTCGATCATCCAACCTGATTGGATAATAGAAGCAAGGGATGAATGGAAGAATGACGAAAAAGTGTGGACTCTCATTCAAAGGTTGTAGCAGGATTCTAGTGCATCAGATACATTTACATGGAAAAATTATTCACTATGGTACAAATATTGCTTATATTTATGTAAGAACTCTCAACTCAAACAAGAGTTACTATTGGAATTGCACACCTCTCCAGTAGGAGGGAACTCAGGATTTTTGAAAACCTACCATAGGGTTAAGAAGGAATTTTTTTGGGATGGCCTTAAAACTGATGTTCAAAGGTTTGTGGCAGAATGTTTGGTTTGGCAACAAAATAAGGTGGAAACAATTAAGACTTGAGGTCTTTTACAACCATTTTCCATCCCAAGTAAGCATTGGGAGGAGGTTTCCATGGATTTCATCATAGGGTTACCGAAGTTTGAAGGAAAGAGTGTCATCATGGTGATTGTTGATAGACTAACCAAGTACACACACTTTTGTGCACTCTCTCATCCCTTCAAAGCCAGTATAGTTTCCACCACATTCATGGAGATAGTTCAAAAGATACATGGTAGCTCAAAGATTATTGTAAGTGATAGAGATCCCATCTTCACTGGACATTTTTGGACAAAATTATTTTCTTGTTTGGGTACTCAATTGGCTCATATCTCATCTTATCATCCTCAATCTGATGGAAAAACTGATATAGTGAACAAATATTTGGAAGGCTACCTTCGTTGCTTTGTCTCTGATAAACAAACACAATGGTTCAAATGGTTACCCTTGGCAGAATGGTGGTATAACACTCCCTTTCATACTGCAACAAAAATGACACCATTTATGACACTCTATGGATACCACCCTCCTTCCATCACTTCTTCTCTAAAAGAAAAATCTAAGGTTCAAGTAGTGGAATATCACACCGAGAATCAACAACAATTTCTCCAAATATTAAAGGACAACCTAACCATGGAAAAAAATTGCATGAAACAACAAGCATATCAACATCGTAGTGAAATAATTTTTGATGTAGGAGATTGGGTATTTTGAAGACTACAACCATACAAACAGTTTTCCCTCAAGCAAGCCAAGAAGGATAATAAATTATCACCAAAGTACTATGGCCCTTATAAGGTGTTGCAAATATTGGTACTATGGCATACACATTGGAGTTGCCTGCATCTTCACGAGTACACCCAGTTTTCTATGTTTCATGCTTAAAGAAGGTTATAGGTGACAAGATCCCAGTTCCAACTATATTTCCAAAACTTGAAGAGGAAGGAAAAATCATATTGGAGCCTGAAGCCATCGCTGATGCAATAATTCACCAACTGAGGAATAGATCCATTTCAGAGTATCTCATTAAATGGAGGAAACTACCGGCTGAAGATTTCACTTGGGAAGATGAGTGTTTTGTATAGAAGAATCTAGAGTTACTCAAGCATTGCAGACAACACTTGTCTCAAGGGGAGGGACATGTTAATCCCTAAATAATGGCTCATTACCCCTTAATTGGGGAATATTACATTAGTAATGTTATTTTATTTATGTCGGCTTTAGTCCATTAGTTGTAATTATACCTCTTAGTCTCCTATATATACCAATGAGACATTTTCATTTGGAATCATCTTGAATTGTACATTTATGTTTGCATAAGGAGGTTTACCCCTCGAAGAGGATTATTATATAAATTTCTCTCTTTTTCAAGGCGTTGAGTACTTATTCTAAGGTTTTTCTATGCTATATTGATATTTGGTTCTTAACATAATCATTCTATCCTCTTCCTGGAACTCGAGACTATCGAGAATTATCAACAGACTTCGAATCCGTCTATAGTCCTTAATATTCCCCCAGTTTCTGAACCAATATGAGATGTTTTGTATGAAGGGACCTGGGGAAATATTTCACCCACCATCCCTCTAGATATTTCAATTAAACCCGAAATCGTGGAAAATGTTCATATCGATGCCTCATGTTCTCTTGATGAGATCCAAATTTACAATGTTATTTTCCAAGAATATCGTGATGTTTTTGCATGGAGTTATGAATAAATGTCTGGAATTGATCCATATATTGTTGTACATGATATTAAGACTTACCTGTATGATAAACCCGTTCGACACAGGCTTCGCCTAACATCCACGCAAAGTTGTTTCTATTAAACTCGAAGTTGAAAAAATTCTTAAGGCCGTTTTTGTCTATCCTGTGGCATTGAATGATTGGGTGTCCAATATTGTTCCTGTTACAAAGAAACAAGGTATGATCCATGTTTGTGTTGATTATATGGATATTAACAAGGATTTCCCCAAAGATAATTATCCAACGCCTTTCATTGACCAGATTGTTGACAATTGTGCTAAGAGTGAAATATTCTCTTTGATGGATGGATTCTCTGGTTATAATCAAATCAATATTTTACCTGTGGATCAACATAAGACTGTTTTTATTTTCCCTTGGGAAAACTTCGCATAACGAAAACTGTCGTTTGGTCTCAAGAATGCTGGTGTGACTTTTCAACACACTATCTCTTATGATTTTCATGATATTAAACACATTGTACAACCTTACCTAGATGACTTATCAACTCATTCCATGTGTCTTCATGATCACCCGACACATTTACGAGCCATTTTCCTACGCTTTCGATATTATCGCATACAATTGAATCCACACAAATGTGTTTTTTGTGTGGAGTTTGGATGATTTCTTGATTTATCGTTTTTATAAATCGGATTAGGGTGGACCCTTTTAAGGTTGAATCTATTATGAATTTTCCTTCTCCCTCCACCTTATGCCAACTCCAAAGTTTGCAAGGGAAGGTAAAATTTTTATGTCGATTCATTCCCAATTTTGCCGAACTAATGAAAGGTTTCACTCGAATTCTTAAGAAGGGTCATGATTTTGTATGGGATGGCACTGCCAATAAATCCTTTGAAGCTTTGAAACTTACCTTAACCCGTACACCAATTTTGTCCCCCCCCCTGATTATAGTTGAGATTATTTCTTGTACTTGGCTGATTCGGACTCTACCATAACCATGGTTCTATTCCAAGAGGATGATTCGCACGATGAACATGTTATTTACTATTTGAGTCGGAGTCTCACGACCACCGAGACAAAATATATGCATGTGGAGAAACTGGCCCTGGAAGATGTACAAGTTGTTCAACGTTTTCATCATTATATCTTATTGTGAAAAACCATTATTATTTACGATTGAAAGCTTATGCAACACATCCTTACACGTCGATTACTAGGGGGAAAGTACTCCAAATGGATAGTAATTCTCCAGGAGTTTGAGCGGGCCAAGTCAAATAAATCTTTGGTTTTTGCCGAATTGATATGTGACCTTCCCTCCACTGAGACATAAACTATGTCAGAGGACTCTTTTCCCATTGAGTCTATCTTTTTGACCAATTCAGATGATATATGGTATAGAGACATTATCATTTATCTCCAAAACCAAAATTTTCGGCCTGATCTTTCTTGTGTAGATCGTCGTCTTATTCGGTATAAATCTCATCAATACATTATTCTCGGTGATACCCTTTACCGTTGTGGTATTGATTTTTCATTTCGACGATTTCTAACCTATGATGAAGCCAAGAAATATTTAAATGATTGCCAATTTGGAGCATGTGGTGGTCATATGTCTGGGTATGCCACTGCCCAAAAGATCTTACATGTTGGTTACTTCTGGATTTTCATTATTTAAGGATTGCATTACTATCGCTCAGAAATGCCACGCTTGTCAAACATATAACAATAATATCTTATCACATCTTGCTCCTCTTTACCCTATAGTTTCCATAAGTCCATTCGCTAAATGGGGCATTGACTTCATGACATGTAACCCTTACTCGATCGGGGGGCATGGATACATTATAGTAGCCATGGATTATTTCACTAAATGGGTTGAGGCAGTGCCTAAATTTGATAATATCGAGAAAATTGTAGCTTTGTTCATACTCAATCATATCATTACTAGGTTTGGTGTCAGTCAAGCCATTTTCACTGACCATGGTAGCCATTTTCACAATTTCATGATGTCTGAAATTATAGAGAAGTTGGGTCTTCGACATGAAAACTCAACCCCTTACTATCCATAGGCCAATGGCCAAGTTGAAGAAATCAACAAAGTCCTAACTACTATGCTTCGACATATGGTAGTAATTCACAGGTCAAGATGGCACACAATGCTCTTCTCGACATTATGGGCCTATCGGACATCCAATAAATCTGCCACAAGGTTTACACCTTTCTAGTTAGTGTATGGTATTGAATATATTCTACCGATTGAATGCGAAATCCCATCCTTGAAACTAGTTTTTGAACTTCTCCCCAACACCTCAGTCGAAGAAGAATGTATCTTGTATCTGATGCAATTAGACGAGACTCGTCGTGATGATGCATTAGTCATAGAAACTCAGAAGAAATGTGTCAAAGCTCAATATGACAAGCATGTCAAACCACGTGTTTTTTTCGAGGGTGATTTATTTCTCCTTTACAAACAAGATCGTGACTTATTAGGGGCCGGTAAATTCGATCCCATGTGGCATCGCCCTTACATCATTAAATGAGTGTTGCAGAAAGGGGCTTATGAGTTAGTGGATTATAATGAAATTCCTTTGGGTGAACCCAGAAATGGGCTTTAATTGAAGAAGTACTATGCTTAAAATATTTTTTGCATGAGTGCTTTGTATTTTTAGTGTATCATACTCTAGTGTGCTTTTTTCATTTCTTGTTCTGCCTCTAAGATGCTTACCTTGCATTATGCTTAGTTTCCAGATGTCGGTCTATTCGCTACCCTATATCGACTTTGCTGATGGTGCTAGTCGTAGTACTCAAAACGTAACATCTGTTGCATGAGAAATCTATAAACCTACAGATGAGTTGATCAGTCTTCACAGTGTGTGCCTTGGTCGTGCAACTAATAATATCGCAAAATACAGTGAATTTATCGAGTTATTAACTGATGCCATTTAATTTGGCATCCGTCACCTTATTGTACGACTTGATTCCCAATTAGTAGTGTTGTAATTGAGTAATGTTTATTCCATCCAGAGTCCTACATTGTTACATGTATACTTAAGAATTTACCTCTTGGAAAGACCTTTTGATTATATTAAGTATCAACATATTTCTAGATGTCTAAACACATTAACAGATGCACTGGGTAATTATGTTTTAGACAAACATTTGTGCCATTTATAAATCCAAACACACATTTAAAAGACAAGTAAGCTGTAAGAAATTTATATTATATACGTCAAAAGTTACAAAAAAGTGTTTTGTCCCGAGACAAAAATGTCAAAATGATGAAGCTCATGGCTTCATATATTCATAAGAATCAAGGATGTGGCTCGCTATAAAAAATGATTGTCTGTGCAACTTGATAGAGCAGTCAAACTATGGATGCTGATACGCCAACTGTATGGTGTTGGTAGCAGTGGGGTAACTCATCCACCGTGATATATGGAATGTTCATGGTCAAACCCTCAAGGTTGTGCTCGATCTCATTGATATCTTCAACATCCACCCCTCAATCCACTACTGCACCCACTTCTCCATGTCTCTGGATCGGGGATTATCCTAGAGGCATGTACAACACCACATATGCATTGTTGAAGAGCACTTGATTAGTCTCAGATAAATATAAAAAAAAACATTTTATAATTGAAATACCAAAAACAACATATATTAAAAAATATCATTCTTACCTATCTCTCCCCACTGAGAGCCCTCAGGTAGTGCCAAGTCGGGATCCTCACGGAAATTGGTCCTAGCGTAAGCATATTCCTCCACCATAATGAGATGATCCCTCAGCCACTGGAACAAATCTTGGTCATATTTGATGATTGACACACTACCATGGCAGGCCATCAATTCCACCCATCATTTCATCCAAGTATTTTGTGGAGAAGGTATCCTCCACTCCATGTGTTGTAGGCGTAAAACGACCACCCTCTCTAAGAAGAAGGATAACAAAATAGATCCATAGCCAAATTATTTCAGTCGACCATTCCTGCACTTTATCAGTTGTTTCTTCATGTTTTTCAAAAGACCCTTGTACCAATTGAATACCCGAGGCTCCATACACTCTATATCATACTAAAAGTACCTTTGTAAATCCATGTGAGGAGGCACACTCCCTTCCATCTGAGTGATAGTGTAGAGGATATTCCTCAAAGGTAGATCTCGGACATCCCTGATGGAAACCTTTCCACTATGTTTTTTTTACTTGGCACACAGTGATGTGAAATGTAATAGTCCATGGGCTCTCCAACACCTCTACTTCGGGAGAGTGATACCCGAGAATATCGACGAGATAACCCCATCAAAAAGTAAATGTCATCAATATCCAAGGTGAGTGTATGCACACCCACATGAAAGGCTTGTTCATTGATGTCCCATGTGCAAAATAGGTACTCCAATAGCCTTGGTTGAGATCTCATGCCATGAAACTTGAAAAATTGGAGCAAACCATATGCCCAGAGTGCCATAACAATGCCCGAGTCATTCCTGGCGAAGTAGTCTTCTTCCTCATGCTCACGTCCCCACCACTCGATCATTTTTACCAAGGAAAATCTACCAAACAACATTAAAGGATCATTATAATCATCAAAATTCCAAAGTTGGGGGTTTTCATAACTCTTTTTCTCTTTTAAAAATTTGAGTTGTGTTCGTTGTAGGGCTCCCTTTTCCATAGAGAAACATCATCGCACCCTGGTTATGGACCCCCTATGGTGATTTGGGATCGTCGTAGTTCACGATAGTGTGAGCCTGCGACGATCTCAAAGCGTAGTGACCCCTAAAAAATTGGCCTTAACTTAAAAAATAAACCATTAAAAATTAAAAATTAAACCATGAAAAGAGAAAGTAGAAGGAGATTACCTTTTTGACGGAAGTAGTTTGAGAAATGGTCCACCAGGCACTCCAGAATCATTGTTTGAAATTCAGAAAGAAAAGGGGTTTTTTGGGCACTATTTGGGTGAAAACACAAATGAAATGGTAAATGAACTATTTTGACCTATTTTATTCACTTTTTACCATTTTAATTTTAAATTAAATTAATTTTTAAATATTTTTATCTATTACCTAAGCCTAATGAACTGTGCAAATTGTCTCTATTACAGGTTGAGAGATCTGAGGACCGGAATTTTGATATGGATCCTCCCTTTTTGGTTGTTTTTTAGTGTTTTTCTTATGTACATATACTTTTAGGATTTTTAGGAAAAAATACGAGCACGGTCTTAATTCTTTCTCACGCTTGTGAAACCATGAGAACTTAATTGAGTAACCTTTTGTTTCTTTTTCGAACTCGCATTGGTAATACAAAAAACAAACCCTATGGAGTGTCCTTTAATCTCTTTTCAAACTCCTTAAAAATGAAAAGATTGTTGAGCGAGCTTGGTCTTTTTATTCTCGTAAAAGTATTTGAAAAAATGTTGGATTAGTGGTAGATTATCTCTTTTTTGGTCTCGACAGACTAAATTATGAAAAAGGACATTATGGAGTTCTCTTTAAGTGTTTTTCAAACTCTCTAAATATGAAAAACCCCTGAATTTTCTTTATTTGGACTCATAAAATAAGCATCGAAAGGGAATCGTCCAAAGGATGAGCTTATATTACAAACATATGTTATATTCCTCAAGCTTGCGTAAAAATAAAGAGGTACTTTCCAGAAATGGTGGGGAAAAATTGGGAAGAAATGTATATTTGTATCTATGTTAGTGGAAGTAAGTCGCTCTTGAACATGACACCCCTTTTTATCACTGTATCTGGGTTGGGAAATCCATTTTTCTCTCATTTGACTATCCACTAGTCCATATGTTGGGTCCTCCTTGAGTCAATGTTTCCAAGACAATTCTCGTGTCATTCATATGTTCAAGAGAAGTCCAAACTAAACAAGCCTTCTATCGAGTCGGCCATCTGCAGTCCTCAAATTCCTATCATGTCGGCCTTCCTTGAGTTAGTTCTTAATCGCTTTTGTACTATGATCTACTTGAAATCTATTACATATTTTGTGTCATTGATGGGGGATAAATTAAGGCCCTCCTATGATGAGTATTTTCTTGTCGACTTCAATAGATTATCCAAGAATTAGACTTAGAAATCATTTAATACCTTGGAACTTGCATGCCTCAATGACATGTCTCCTCTCTTTCAACATTGGGTTCACATCATTGGCCCACTAATTGGAAGATTCCATCGAGTGTTCGACTTTATCTCATTTATTCACATTCGTTGGAATGTACTATAGTACCTTGGGATTCATTGACATCAATGGTGATTTCCCTCACACTTGTTAATGATATCCATTAATGACCAATAATCAAGTGGTTTCTACCATGTTCCACTTCAACACCTGTAATCACATGAATAGATTTGTACTTTGGAATGATGGAAATGAAGACCCTATATCTCACTATATCATTCCAGGTTGCGATGGAGTATTCATAATTTTGTATTGACACATAAATCCACTGTGTATGTCTCGTGGCTATGTTCAAATTTAATTTATTTTTTTTAGCATGGATCCAGAGTGTATGTTTGGTGGCCATGACTCACTTGACACTTATGATTAGAGTCACTTGTATTGTGAGTATGGGAATACCTACCTTGGAAGATGATATATCATGATGTAGATGCTTGATTGTTTGCAGGTTATCGATCAATGCGCTCCTTGTTTTAGACACACACATTTGACAAAGTATTTCAGCTATCACATGTCCCAACTTCATACTTTGGGGGGAATTATGTTACAAATTATTTTGGTCACCCTTGTGATCAACTAATGATGTGTGCATAACTCACTTCCATGTTCCGTGAAGATACTAAATAAGACTTTCTTCATGAGGAAAGTGGTTTATCTTTTCTCCCTTAAAAACCATATCTAAGGAGATCGTCACACCCTGCTGAATTCTTGGGGTGTGACGATGCCTGATCGTCCCATGCTACACCAAAATTGGATTGCAACATCGTTGCATGCTACCTGTGCATGGTGTGTGACGATGCTCAAACAAAGGGAAAGCGAGAAAACTTATGAAAGTTCTAGAGGGAATCTTCTAGAAGATGAGGTGACCTTCGATCAGTTTGGATCTTACTCTCTTATTTGATTTAGTGGGATCATCCTAATCTCCTCATACATACCTCTTTCACCCTATATAAAGAGTGATCTCTCATGGGAAATTCTAGTTTGGCTTATGCATGAAGAATTCTGTTGTAGATAATACTTGAGATAACATTGCTTTAGATCTTCAAGTCAGGTTGTGGAGGTTCTTCATCAAAAGCATTGGAGCAATGATGTGTGTGTTGAAGAAAAGGGCCATTGGAAGGGATCTTACAACAACAAGGCATGGGTTGTATTCTTTACTTTCATTTAATATAATGTAGTAATACATTTCTTCCCTATAAAGGTGTCTTTACTTCTATTGTATAACTCCTTGAACTTATACATNATATATATATATATATATATATATATATATATATATATTGTTTTTCTTTCTCTTTATTGGTTTGTGCTTATTAACAGGTCAACCATCCCACAAATCCAAAGATGGAGCGGTAAAGACGACACTAGCGAGGATCAAACATCATTTAAATGGTATGCAATTTGTCCCTCTCTGAACTAGTTTATAGGACAATGAAATCTAAGGAGAAACTTGTATTCTACCCTGTTTTGTTCTAGCTTATTGTTTAAGTTAGGGAGATTAGTTTGTTTTCACTTACTGATTTTTCCGATAACACTGTGGTTTGTTGGTATCGAGATGTGCGAATGAGTTTGGAGATCAAGCTCAACATGGAGCAACAAGGAAAAACATTAAAAATACGTACGATCACCTTTACTCCTCTATTTTCAACTAGTTGAGAAAATATTAAAGGGATGTTAGTGTCCATTTGCATATTTATGCTCGGTATTAGGGGTCCATTTTAGGATTTCCAGTTGTCCCAGTGTTGACTTTCTTCACTTTGATTGGTGTAGAAAATATTTCTAATTCCAGAGATGGACCCTCCACCTCTTTTTCTCCTTCAATTTCTATAATTTGAATGTTACACGGATCATATTCATTTGGTGCTTCCTCTTCAACATGATAGCATGAAAGTAGTTATTTGACTGTCTATCTATTCTATTGTTGATATTATTTCATGATTTCAACCTCTAGTTCATCAATAAATATCATTCCTCATATCTTCCTCAACACTAAATCGATGTTGGGGTTCTCATGTTCAAATGAGAAAGTTATGACAAAGTTTTGTTGTAATTATATCCATTCTGTAGTACCTCTGTGCATCATATAGATATATATCAATTCCTTGGGATGCCTTCCAATGTATGGATAGAGTGATGAGGCCATTCCTCTAGTGGTGTCATCCTACACTATGTCTTTCACTTCTCCAAGTGTTATGTTGGTGTTCCTTGTCCATCATAGCTATGAATTTTATTTCTCCCATGTTGCATGCCAAATCTAATGCACAATAATCGTTTACATTGGTACCAGTCCTGAATTGTTTCTTTGTGTGCACCCCACCATATTGCAATTGTTTCATTGAATGAAATATATAGGGATAAGAGCCTATGATTTTCTAATAATTCCTCTTCATACTTTGTCAGAAATTCCTCTAAGTCATGTATCCCATGAAAACTGGGAGGTTCTCTTATTTCTGTACCAACCCATCTTACTCCATGGTCTATTCTTGCACACCTTCTTATGGAAACTTCATGTAATAATTGTTTCAAATTCTCCAAACCTGTATCTAAGTTGGAAGCACATGATGTGATGCTTCTCCAGCGGAGTACCCTATTTTTAGTTGGGTTAACATAATCTTGTTCTTGCATGGTGGTTCTATACAACTGGTTTATTTCCTCCAGATCTAAACAAGTGGGTTCTGCAAACCTTTCTCCTTCTAAAGGATCTAATGGTGCAATGAATCTATATTCAACTGATTCAAATGTCATTTTCCTTATTTTCAAGTTGATTATGTCCTAGTTATCAAATTACCAATCCAATCCAAGCAATGTTGGATAGGGTTTTGTGCCATCGAATATCTCTATTACTTCAAAATATTCCACAGTGGATACTCCATCCAAATATACTATCACCCCTTTAATCCTTCCAATTGGTAACACTCTGTGCTGATTTTATAATTTCAAATGGACAGGTGAGTATCCTAGTGTGGGTTCTCCAATACAGTTCCATGTGTTCTTAGGTAAGACATTTACTTCAAAGACTAAGTCCAGTATGATATATCACCCATATTAAAATGTCCAATGTTAGCATTTAGTCTGAATTCCCTTCTTGTCCTTCTTCTTTTATGGAGATGATTGACTGTTTTCTGCTCTAATTTCTCTTCTTCCTCTGTATTATATATTTGTAGTATATTTTGTAATATCTTGAAAGATGATGGATCCTTTAATAATTTAACATAGGATTGCAGAAACATTTTTATGTTACTTACTTTCTCTAAAGGTTGTGCTTCACTCGTATGGTCCATTGAGGAGGGAATTTAGTACATTGGTTCATTCTTCTTGTGTTTTGTGGCTAATATAGTGACATTTTTTCTTAAGAAACTCCTATCTTGCTTCCTTGAATGTTTCTTTTTCTTTTCGTGCATCAAACTTCTTCCGTGGTTCAATATTCTTCTTCACCCATTGGTGTTGCACTGGATCTTGTATTACTGCGTCAAATCCTATCTTTTCTCCTTCTCGTGTGACTATATTGATGTTTCTTTTATCATCCCTGGATTCTCTAGAAATCCACTGTACATTCTGGTTATTCTGGTTCCTCTTTTCTTGGATCTTTCCCAAGAGTGTTGGAAAGTCTTATGTATCACGATATACTATGCGACAGTACATACATGTCGATGGTGGAAGTGGACACTCCCTTTCATAATGTCTTGGTTGTTGGCAGTTGTGGCACACTATTGGACCTATGACTCGTCCAAATCCTCCTCTACCTCTTCCTCCACTTCTGTATCCAACCCGATCTCCTTGTGATGCATTATACTGAGGTACCTGGTTATACTACACGAGGTTATACTATGGTTGTGCATTATTTTATTGCGGATGCACAATGTTATAATAATGTTGCACATTGTTGTATAAAGTTTGTACTTGGTTGAAATGAGGTGCAACTTTCCCTATCATCATTTATGCTTGCACCCTATAAGTATTTGAATGTATTTCTCTCATAAGCTCCATCGTCCTACAATGTTTATCATCATGACCCATATACTTGCAAATATTGCAGTATGAACTTTTGGGTATTGTCTCTTACTTATGCATCATTGGAAAATGATATGGATCATAACCATGCATTTTACAAATATCGCACCATGATCCTCCTATTGGAAAGGGGTTTGGTACTCCTATTTCCATGTACTGCGCAAAATTTGGACATTAATTCTTATGATGTCCTTTTGTCTTGCATGTAGTACAACAAACAACTTCTCTTTTCTCTTTGTCGTTATTCTGGCTAAGTTGAAATGCTAGGTTCTTTAGATCCTCCTTCAACTGCTCTATTGTTGGATCTGTCTTTTGATCTTGGTTCTCTTCCAGTTTTAAGGCTTCCTGCAGAGCCTTGTTGGCCCTTGACCAAGTTTTGGGAGATCCTTGGTCAAGTTGACCTATTTTGGGACTTCGACAACCTGTCGAAGGTGGAGCGCAAGACAAAGCAAAGATCGTGGGATCTCAGCCCCTTTTTGGGATTTGGGAATATGTAACGGGTATGGGAATGTCGGCCCATGGGTTTACCCATACTTAGGCCTATTTTGTAATATATAAATAGATGTCTAGGCGATGTAAGAAGAAGAAGAAGAAGATGCATCTATGTGATGTTGTGCCAAGTGCAAGTGTGGTTTGTAAATGCTTTGTGCATACTGTGAGAGACTTGCAGAGCTAAGGGAAAATGTGGTTTGAAAATGCTTTGTGCATACTGTGAGAGACTTGCAAAGCTAAGTGAAAGTGGTTGTAACACACTGTGAAGGGCTTTGTGTTGTAACGAAAGGAAGAAGGATCTAGCGATCTGCGCAAATCTTTTGTCCTATGCAGAGTAAGGTTTTGAGGCTCTGTGCATGTAACCTATTGAAGTAGCTAATAAAGAAGAAGAGTTAGTGGATGTATCCCCAGGGTGGGGGTGAACCACGTATATGTTGTGTTTCTCTTCTTTGTGTGATGCGTTGGTGTATTTATGTGTTATTTGCTAAGTGCTTGGTATAGATAGATAGATAGATTTGTTTATGCTTTGTGCTTATGATGAATCTAGATGCTAGATCTGAAATAGGTAAATTTTCTTAGTGCTTGAGTCCGCTAGATCTAATCCATTTATTTATGCTAAGTGATTAAATACATTAGATCAAGGTGAATGCTACAATGCTTTGTTTTCTCTACGGAGTAGATATTGGTTAAATAATGATGAAAGAATGGCGCTAAGTTCTCTATCAAGTATTATAATCATATATTTGTGTCCCAGATAAGGTTGCAGACACCTGAGTCCTGCAACCACCCGGCCTACCTCTACCTTGGGTGAGACTTCATCTTCTTCTCAGGTGTTGTTGAAAGGTCCGGTAGTTAGGGTTTTGTTGGTGCGATGTTGTAGTGTTGAACCTTGGGTCTGTCCCTGTGCCAAAAAATGGTTCCGTTGCTAGGACCTGAAGCTATGATTGCTAGG
Organism: Picea sitchensis; assembly: GCA_010110895.2. Classification (NCBI taxonomy): domain Eukaryota; kingdom Viridiplantae; phylum Streptophyta; class Pinopsida; order Pinales; family Pinaceae; genus Picea; species Picea sitchensis. The sequence continues at coordinate 105,848 of SNQJ01S0004370.1, forward strand.
AATTGAGGAAGAAGAATATTTGTGCAAATATCCGACCTGAAATTGTGAAAGCTCTATGCGTAGATATGTTTCTCTAGTGCACAATACTCTACTTAGTTTGACAAGCTCCGTGCTAAGGAAAAAAATTCTGATCTAAAGAGAAGAGGTAAGATCTGAAAAATTTGTGCTATGAGAAAGGTAAAAGTGAGATTTTTTTTATTAAAAGAGGTAAGACCTGAAAGCTCCATGCTCTGATAAATGTAAGAATATTGAAAAGTTCTAGATCTGAAAGCTTTGTGCTCTGTATAAGTAAGATAAGTGGAAACTTTTGTTTCAACAATATGGATCTAGGTATGTTTGATAGATTCTATCCTAGATTGAAAACTAGGCTATTAATAGATGAAACAAGATTTTATATGAGTAGATCCGATAAGAATAGTGAAAAATATGTTATACCTATGCACAGAAAGAATGTTTGGACTAATAAGTGTATGCAGGATCCTAGAAAGAAATGTTTGCAGGTTAGCTAACATGATCTTAGCACGCAATACAGGAAAGGTTGTGGATCATTTAAAAGAAAGAGAGGATTAACCCTTTGTTATAGTTGCATAAGACCGAGACATCTTGCTAAGGAATTCCCTGGGCGAAGACCTAGTTGTCTTTGTTGTAAATCTATGAACCATGAAGTATTGGATTGACCTAGAATGATTTCTAAGGTTGAAAGAATGAATATGAACCAAGAAAACCCTAAGGCAAATCCAAAAACTAAGATTATGACAGAATCCCAGAAAGAATCAGAGAAAGTATTGCTACAGATGAAAGAAACCTAGAATGACCACCGACATGTCAGATTATCAGAGATCTTCAAAGAAAAAGAATGCCTTGAAGAAAGAATAGGAGACTTCGACATTGATTGTGTTCTAGATGAGGAAACACAGGTGAATATCATGACAAGGAGAACTTGGGAAGATATAGGGAGGCCTCCTAAGATTCCTTCATTAGGAAGAATAGGACTATTCAAAGGAAAGATGATAAAACTACGTGGAAAGCTCACTTGGATACCTATGAATGCCAATGGAACTTTGATAGAGGAAGATTTTGAGATTATTAAATTTATTGAGAAAAATGCCCCATTTACCATGCTACTAGGAAAACATTGGATTGAAATAGATCAGGCCAGAAGGCAACAAGAAGAGGAAGTTTTAGAGCAATAGAAGCAAGAGTTAAAAGAATTCATGACTAGAAGGATCGCACACTTGATTGAAGAAAAAAAGAACAGATCAAAGCTATTTAACACCAGAGACCTAGATGTTGAAGTTGAAAGAACACTACAAGACCCATAGAATATTGAAGTACCTATTCCAGATAAAGAAGAAGGATCACACTTGAATCTTAGGAAAGAACCTCAACAATTAAAAATAACTATGCCAAAAGAAGGTAAGAATCAGAATGAAAAAAGAAATAATGAGACAAAGCTCACTGGGAATAAGGCTAGAAAGCTAAGTAAGAAGAGAGATACGATCAACAAGTTGCAAAAGGTTCCAGAGGGAACCTCGCAGAAGGAAAATTTCCAAAATTGGAGCTTCGTTGGGATATCAGAACAGTGACACATGACACTTCGCCATGGAAAAGCAATATGGTCGTTGGGGACATTATAACCATTAGACCAACACTCTGAATGGGTAGAAAAGAATTTATGGTCAGACATCTCACCCTCTGACCATTGGGACCATGCCATAATGGATAGAAAAGATTTAATGAAGGCTTCTAACCCATTACAAGAGATTCGTTGCCGAGTTACCTATTTATTCCATTGCGCCATGCATCGAGAAATTTTTTTCCAACCGAGAGTTTGAACTCGCAGACTAAGTTGATTTTGCATAGTGATCATCGCGCTCTTTCTCTCTATCCCATTATTGTGTCTAAGTTACTCTTTGAACCTAAGATTGTTAACCTCGAGTGTGTATGTCAGACGATTTGAGTGTTGCAGAGAAAGTTGTTAAAGAAGTTATGATTGAACTCATGAGTGAAAGAGTCATGTTGATGTCTATAGGTGTACAAGCATCATCGATGAGAGGACATCCAGCCTCTCCGTCAACTTCTCGCAGAGCTGGAACATCCTGACCATCAGATGAAAATCAAACCAAGCAAAGGGATGATCTAATGAATGCCAAATTGATCTTAACCATATTAATCGCCTATATACAACCTATGAGCAACACAGTAAATCGAGACAGTGTGCCCAGAGATTTCTAATACACCTTGGTTACGACGTACCTCCCGAAGGGGATACGTGAAGTTCAAGCATACCAATATAAGATTGCAATGTTGAACTTTTGTGACTTCAACCTCAGAGATTGCAAAGTTTATAACATGCTTACCCCACATAAGTACTTGATGAGAACTAAGGGGAAGAATTCAAAGATAATCCCCTAGTCGTGGACTATGAACCTTACGCAGTCCACCCTGCTGAACGTCATGAATATTCCCCACTTTGGTAGACACCAGGAAGTCAATGCCTGTGTCAAGCTATTTCTTTCTTGTTACCATGGAGTCTATTTGTGGCTAAACCACCGTATAATAGTTGATCCAATGCTGATCAATTAGATCACAGGGTTGATTATGCAAGGACCTGATCCACAAGAGTTTTACCCTGGAAAAGCCATGGATCACGCTCTAGCACAGAAGATCAAGGACACTTATGGAGATGTCGAGAAGGTAATGCAAGGATACAAGGTAGATTCTATATAGAGTGGTGCAGTGCACCTTTATTGTCAGTTGATTGCAAGGAAGTTAGTATGAAAGAATCAACCTACCCAAGTCACCAGTTTTGTAGTCGACCTCGCAGGGAAGTGCACGGAAGGCCTTCAACTGAACTGGGAAAAGTACCTGGTGAACCAATTGGAACTTGAATGTAGAGAAGCATAGGATCAAGGATATGAATTTCATTTCATCTGGGTGTTTATCCTTATAAATTTTATTTCCTCGAAGATGCCGAAAGGTGTGACCTTCCTGGACATTGATCCATTTGAACCGTTGGCCGCGAAGTTCACTACCCTTTGGTATTCAAGAGATATGAATAAACAGTGGCAGTCAAATGTTGGTTTTCATACCTACTACAATCACCTGAAGATAGCCATACATTCCAATCCTCGCATGACTCCGAACACTCTACACCGATTCAGGCCTTTGATGAAGTTCAACGCAGATCAACATTTTATTTGCATCATAACGTGCGTCGATGAATACAAGAAATAGCTTCAATCCTACTATAAGTTGACGAAGGAGGACTTGGAGGATATCACTAAGGAATGGTTGGTTGACCTCCTTATTCTAGAAGACCCTGCGGAGATATCTGACATCAACAGCTCAGAAACTGTGCAGGATACACCCGGACCTAGCAGGACAAAGAAGATCGAAGAGGTCCAAGGATTAGACAGTGCATGTGTGAAGACTGCTTCCATATCACCAGAGTAAGGAGGTGATGGTGAAGATTTAGATGACAAAGAAGTCGAACAGAAGAACGGAGATGAGGTTGATCCCCTAAAGAAGAGGAAAGGTTCACCTCTAAAACCTTCCTCTCGGAAGAAATCGAAGGCCACCATGACCAAGATGCAGACTGTCCTCACCTCCGATGACTTCGACTTCCTCATATCATCCCTGTAATATTCTTCTCTGGAAATAACAGAGAAACAAGAAGCAAAGCAAGAGGATATTTATGGTCAAATTGAGACTGAACTTCGAGGGGTATAGCAGGCCCTACAGTCCAGCCGCGCAGCCTCCACTGTGTCGGGAGAACCAGAATTGGGAGATGAGATAATCCAACTCCATCACTTAGACGATATAGTTGAAGATCACCTTCGAAGAGCACAGGAATAAATAGAGCAAGCCACCCAGGGTTTGACACAAGTACAAGGAGTACTCGAAGAGAAACACAGTACTGCAAAATAGGAAAAGCTTCCTCTACAAGTGAAGTTTGATGAAAAAAAAGCATAGCTACAACAAGAAAAGGAACGATTGCTTGTGGAGAAACTCGAAGTAAAAGAAGCGGTCAACATAGCACTTCTCTCTGTGACAGTCTTATAAATCAAGGCAGAAGACCGAGTTATATAGAAGGCGAACCAACTCGCAGAATCCATCCAACGACTACAACAACGCATAGCAGATTTGGAGCTACGCACTATATTTGAGACCCCACAAGATGTAAGAGACCAAAGAGAAGAAACCTCCCAGAGTGCAGTTGAAAGGATAAAGGCTCTTACCTAGAATGTAAGAAACTCACTGATCGCAGTGCCCAGACCTATGAAAAAGTCATGGAGAACCCGAAAATGAAGGCATTGGAGTTACATCTCCAAGAGGCAATGCATGAAGACAAAAATATACAGGAGCAGTTGAAGCCCCTGTCAGTTGTGGAAAGCATGAAGCGATCCTAAGAGCAATGGAACGCCCAACAACATATCCACACTATCCAACACAGAGTTATGGAGGTAACTCAGAAAATCCAACCTGTACAAGAAAAGGCTTACCAATTGTTTACAGAGGTAGAAGGTCAAGTAGAAGATCTAGAGAAGCTTGTCACTACAGCTGGACAACATCTATAGGGACCTATCAACGATGTAGTCATCCAAGAGTTCACTGAAAAGGAGGTTGTATCACAACAACAAGTCGAATCAGATCGAGCCAAGATCTAGGCGTTTGAAGCAAAACTAGTCAGACCAGAGTGACTCAAGACGAGTCAGAGGTGAGTGTTGGGGGCTTGTTGGCCCTTGACCAAGTTTTGCGAGGTCCTTGGTCAAGTTGACCTATTTTTGGACTTCAACAGCCTATCGAAGGCAGATCTCAAGACGAAGAAGAGATCGTGGGATCTCGACCCCTTTTTGGGTCCTTTTTTGGATTTGGGAATATGTAACGGGTATGGGAATGTCGGCCCATGGGTTTACCCATGCTTAGGCCTATTTTGTAATATATAAATAGATGTCTAGGTGATGTAAGAAGAAGAAGAAGAAGAGGCATCTATGTGATGGTGTGCTAAGTGCAAGTGTGGTTTGTAAATGATTTGTGGATACTATGAGAGACTTGCAGAGATAAGTGAAAGTGGTTGTAACACACTATGAAGGGCTTTGTGTTGTAACACAAGGAAGAAGGATATAGCGAGCTACACAGATCTTCTATCCTATGCAAAGTAAGGTTTTGAGGCTCTATGCATGTAACTTATTGAAGAAGCTAATAAAGAAGAAGAGTTGGTTGATGTAGCCCCAGGGTGGGGGTGAACCACGTATATGCTGTGTTTCTCTTCTTTGTGCGATGCATTGGTGTATTTATAAGTTATTTGATAAGTTCTTGATATACATAGATAGATAGATAGATTTGTTTATGCTTTGTGCTTATGATGAATCTGGATGCTATATCTGACATAGGTAAATGTGATTAGTGCTTGAGTTTTCTAGATCTGATCCATTTATTTATGCTAAGTGCTTAAATATATTAGATCAGGGTGAATGTCGCGATGCTTTGTTTTCTCTGAAGAGTAGATATTGGTTAAATAATGATGAACTAATGGTGTTAAGTGCTCTATAAAGTATTATAATCATAGATTTGTGTCATAGATAAGGTTGCAGACACCTGAGTCATGCAACCACCCCTGCCTCTACCTCGAGTGAGACTTCATCTACTTCGCAGGTGTTGCCAAAAGGGTTAGTAGTTAGGGTTTTGTTTGTGTACTGTTGTAGCATTGAACCCTAGGTCTGCGGCTATGCCAACAAGCCTCTGCCTGAGTTTGGAACTTTTTCTATATTAATGTGTATTTCAAATGTGGTAACAATGATTTCACAAATAAGGGCCTATGTTGCATGTTAGTAATTGCATACTTCAACTTACCTTTAAAACGTTTAAACATATGATCAATATCCCAAACAGACTCACCTAGTTTTTTCCTGATTTCGATCATTTCATTCATATATGGATCTTCTGAGCTAGGATTTTGAAATTCATTTATCAATATTTTTTTCACGTCTCCAATAGTCCTTGTTAATCTTAGTGTAGTGGTTACATCTAGGTGCATGTACCCGTCCAACATGTGGTCTCTTAGCATGATAGATAACTGCGCAAGTTTTGTATCTATATCTATAATATGATTTGATTCCTATATCTTCTCACATATGAATAAGTACTTTTCAGGGTCCTCTGATGCCTCTCCCCGAAATTCTGGTAACCTGATCATGGGATCGTGTCCTGCCATTCTGAATTGTGTTGAACTACTACCTCTACGTAGTGTAGATATTTGAATGTTATATCCTGAGCTAGCTCCCCTAGTTGATTCTCCTTTACTAGATCCCTATCCTATCATTCTTCTACCACTAAAATTCGGTTGTCTAGATGTTGGTTTTCTTTCTGGTGTACTAGTCACACATAGGGTTATAGATTCCACACTGACATTAATCTAGATTGGAGTTATTCCTTCTATTCATGCCCTTGGACCTCATGTTTTCTTTTTATATGTTTTTCTTAGGATTTCCTCAATATGATATACAACTTGAAGATTCTCTACCTCTTATTCATCACTTTCCAATCCCTCTCTATTAGGTATGGCTCTCTTATTATTATTCATCTTATATTAGTAGGGTGCTCCACTGCACGTCTTTCTATTTGTTTTCATTATCTATTTTACCTGGTCTTCTTCCATCATGACTGGGTCCATGGCCTCCTTCTTCTTTTCCTTATCCATCTCTTCCTCCATTTCTCCAGCTCTTGTCAGTGCTTCCCCCCTTCCCCCATGCATGCAGGGAAGTAGAGTTGTATGATTCCATGGTCATCACATTGTTGTTATACAATGAAATATTGATTGAACTATACAATGATCTGATATACCTACCTCTGGGTCCTTTTAGAAAATCAGTCTCAGCTACGTTGTAAGACTTCACAATATCTACTGCAAATTTGGTGATAAACCCTGCAACAATACTGTCTAACCAGAAATCTATTGTGCATGTAAATTTGTTATTACTTTTTGTAACTACACGATCTCCACAGGATTCCACTCCAGTTGTCTTATATGATTTGTTGGGTGGTTGTTTTTTAACCTCAATAACCACTCTTGCAAAAAATGCGGGAAATCACAAAAAAATACCTCATGCAAATCGTTAAACACGTATTTGTCAAGATATTTTCGTGGTGTTAACTTAGGGTTTCTATTATCCTTTTGCACAAAGTCTAGTTCCTTCATTCTCAACCATATTTCGGTCCACACCTTTGTTGGAATCCATGTCCTAAACATTCCCTTCTATACCTTCATTCTCCACGTGTTTCTTCCATGGATCCCATCCACTCAATCCCATGCATTTCCAACCATCAACGAAACCATTTTATTGGGTTGAACTAGGTTCGTATCTCAATAGATTTCCAACAAAACCCTCTAAAACTATCGTCCTTCTTGGTAAAACAGAAGGAAACGCAACAAACCGAGTGCACTGCACAGTCTCACATGAGACATATTTATGGTTGACTAAAATGCTCAAGTGCTTGTAGTATAGGAATGAGTGGGGATATGAGGGTGTATATGTTAGAATATAATGGATGTGCTCATTTTACCATTAACAATATCTCTATTGTCACCCAACCATAGCCCGAAGCCACCCTCCGAGCACCTTAACCTTGACAGAGAATCACTCTGAAAGAAAACCCTAGTCTAGATAGCCAAAACAAGTGTAGTGCACCTTTCCCTAAGGATAGCGCACCAACAAGAGCTTATTATATGTTCCAAATCGACGTAGAAACTGGGCAACTGCAGTGCGCACAAGTGTTGCTCTGCAATTCTGACACTGCCTGCCAGAATGAGAACTAGCCTCATGTATTTATGCTAATTCTGGCTAATTGCCTGGGCCGACTTCTCATTCTGGGTATCTTCTTGTTCAGTATATATTATTATTTATGGTCGACTTCTTCTCTTGGAGGCTAATAACCTAATATAAATTATCTTCTTGATCCGAAAAGTCTTCTAGGGTATTTAGACAACTCATTAGGGTTTATTCTTGCTTCCTGGAGTATTCTATCCTCATCAGGTTTACATGTGGAGGTAAATACCTCCTGCAGCTACCATAATATTAACACTCCCTCCTAGCTAGGGAGATATTATAGGTAATGGTCTTGAGCACAAAAACATACCATTCACCCGGTAGCATCAACATAGTCGTATAGACTAGATCATTACTAGATCATGAGAACCATCATCATCATCAGTGTCATCAGCTGCATCATCTCTCGAAACCATACTCTATTTGAGTAATCAGACATGATGCTCACTCCACAGAGTGATACAAGAGCCATTCTTCCAATCTAGAAGAGTAAATGTTCTGAACCATTTTCCGTCTGGGAAATCTCTATCCTTTGATTATCCATCCAATACTGATGATAGTCTTCAAGGAAATCAAAACCAAATAGAACAAAACTGTGTTTATCCATAGTAGTACATAACCATAATCCAGTGGTACACTACCACACCAAGTAACACACAAGTACTTGATCAACAACATATAGTCACGAATAGTGGAACACATCCACCATAATAGTATACATCTACTGTCATATAGTCTTCATAAAAATTATCTGAAATCAACCTACATAGAAAAAATGTTATGATATAAATTGAATCATCTGGGTCAATATTTCACTCACATCTGTGAGATCTGAAAGAATATTTTCCTTTAGAGTAGAACAATGAGATATCTGGACTATTCTTCTCAAGAAAGGAAGAATAATTATCCTGTTTTCTGAACCTGGACCATTCCGCACCCTGGGCCATTCTTCCTACACTAATCAAAGTGCACCCTGGAGAGAATGTATAAACCCTAAGGAATGCCTATCCCTGTTTGCTGAGCCTAGACCATTCCCCACCCTGGGCCATTATTCCTACACTAATCAAAGTGCACCCTAGAGAGAATGTATAAACCCTAAGGAATGATTGTCCAGATGATTTCCTTTGTTAACCACAAGAGGAAAAGACTGTCCTGCATCAACCTCCAAAATGGACCATTCCTCATGTTAACCATAATGAGAAATTGTTGTCCATCGAGGCGGGCCAGTCTTCTTGAGTAACCCTCAAGAAGAGAGACTTCCCTAGACCACTCCCCATGTTAACCACAATGGGAAGTCATTGTCTATGATACATCAACAATCTGGACCATTTACCATGTTAACCACAATGGGAAATCATTGTTCGTTAGAAATCTCAATCCACTTTCCGAACAAGAAAGAATCTGTCCAAGCTGGACTATTTTTCAATGAATGTCTTCAATAATAGTTTTAGTGCTCCCTCCCAACCTGGGATTCATCTCTTCCTTTTTTAATAAGGAAGTCGTCTCCACGAGATCCATCTTGAGTACGAAAACTCTTTCATCTTTTACCAAAATGTTTGCTTATCTTCTCATCTATGGAGATATGTATTGGAGAACCACTTTCTCCTTTCTGAACTTTATTACGAATAATGTAATGCTTGATTTACAATGTACTTTGGTCTGGAACACTGGTTTTCTCTGAAGGCTTCATGTAGCTCTGATCAATAGAGTATATCATTGTTGGAAAACTGGAACATATCCATATGGAACTTCTTCTGTCATAATGAGATTTGATCTACTAAGTAATCATCTTGATACAATATATTTTTTATAGAAAATATTCACCACGCTTTTGCTGTGCATTGGAGGTTCTCCACCAAGTTATCTACTTTCATCTGTATACAAGGGTCTCTTTCTCGTATGCCTCAAAGTATTGAGGTTGCTCTTCATATGTTCTTGTTCAATTACTCTGGAGAACAGTCTTTGCATTCATCTTGATGTATCACTCCAACCCATGGACGATATAATGACTCATGTAGAGGTATGTCGGGTTTACCGGAACGAGCAATCATAGTCTTCTCCCTCCATCTGGGAGAATCTCTAGTTCTATATTTTGCAATGCTTTCATTCATAATTCTTCCATACACTGTTCTTCATCACAAATTTCAGTTTTGCTTGATTTCTTTCATATTAGGCTGGTAATCTTGTGATTCTTGATGCAATGATTGGTTGTTCAAGCTTCTCTTCGTTCTTATAATATTCATGTTCTTCCTCATGTTTTTATTTAGCTTTTGGGTCCATGGAGTTTCTTATAGATTCCATGCCCTAAGGATTCCACTTCTTTCTTTCATCATAGGATCACAGATCTTGATGGACAACTAGGGATACTTTAAGGCTTCTCTTTGAAGAAGACTACTTCTGAGGTTGAACTGAGCACGTACTGTCTTTCATGGTTACTACCATGGATATATACTTCATCATCTTCAATGGATCATAGGATTAGCTCCCTCCTAATACTTGCTTCATGTATGAGTGAATATAATCGGCTCCCTCCATCTAACAGAGTCCACACTTCTGTCTACATCCTTATTGTCTTCTACAATATATAATTGTCTCCATGTCTAACAGAGTCCATGCTTCCGTCTTGTTGTCTTCTACAAAATGTCATAAGTATTTCTCCAATTTCCTCTTGATTGTTGACTTCTTTCTTTCTTTTATTCTTCTAAGTCTCTTCAAGATTTATTGGGCTTATATTGAAATAGTTTCCACATGATTTTCTTGATGTATTTCATTCTTTCATGTATTATCCAATGATATCAATCCTTATCTTGTTTTTCTTCCATCGGTATAGTTCTTCTTGGAATAAATTATCTTCCAAGAGATATATCTACAATAAATGTACATAGATGATGAAAAAAAGATGTGTACAAGGAATAAGAAGAGTATTGTTACCTTCAGAAGAAGAAGTCTCTTTCAACCTGCTTAGTCTTCTTTGTAGGTTCCTTTTCTTTGGAAAATTATGCTTTGTGTTTCTCCTTCCTTTTCTTTAGCTTGGGACAATGAATCTTGTAGTGGCCATACTTTCGACAGTTGAAGCATTGTACTTATGAAATGTCTTTCTCTTGATTTGGCTTCCTCCTTGAACCAAACTACCTTTTGTTTATGAAATTATTGAATCTTGTTGTGAAGGCTTGATCATCGTACTTCTTTTGGGGTTTCTCTTTTTCACTGATCCTTGATTCTTCTTGAGCAAAACAAGTCCAAAGTTCTTCAAATGTAGGATACTCCTTCCTTGTGTTCATGCTTGCGGCAAATGAATCCCATGTCTTGGGAAGACCATTGAGTACTATATTTACCAATTCCTTCTCTAAAATGATCTCTTCAATATCTTTTAGTTGATCTCTTAACTGAGAGATCCTCACAAAATATGATGTTATGTTGTCCTCGTCATTCATCTTCATGTCACAGAGCTCATTCTTCAGACTCATAACTTGTCCAATGTTTCTGACTGAGAAGATATTTGTTAGGGCATCGTACATCTTCTTCGATGATTCAAGATGGGAGATGTAGGGTATCAAGTGGTATTTTATAGATTCCACTATGATACTCATAGCATTGATGTCACTGTATTTTAACTTCTCCATAGCTGCAATGTTCTGTGGTTCCTTCTCTTTTCCTTCTTCAAACTCTGGTTTCACGATATTTCCTTTCACAATATCCAACACTTTATTCTTGTAAAGGATGAGGTCAATCCTTTTATTCCATGCTTTGAAGTTAGAAGCTCCATCTAACTTGTTCTATGACTTCATAGAATAAGTCATGGATGCTTTAACTTGGTCAAACCCTAGATTTGACCACAAACTCAAACTTGATGTCCTCGCTTGCTGAGAGTACCAGGAGATGCGCTAGGCTAGGGCACATTGATCTGTTTGAATATTAGTTCAATATATTCACTTAAGGTGTCTCAACGAGAGGATTAAGGTTTATGCAATTGCACCTGCTAGTAACCCTAACTGCAGTGCTTTGGTGTCTGCTCCTGCTAGAAACCCTAGCGACAGTTCTTCAACGAGATTAACATCCTTACGGCTATGTTTCCTTCCAGTAGTTAGACTAAATGAAGGAGGTGTGGGCCCATAACCTGTTAGAATATAATGGATGTGCTCATTTTACCATTGACAATATCTCTATTGTCACCCAACCATAGGCCAAAGCCACCCTTCGAGCACCTTAACCTTGACAGAGAATCACTCCGGAAGAAAACCCTAGGCTAGATAGACAAACAAAGGGTAGTGCACCTTTCCCCAAGGATAGCGCACCAACAAGAGTTGATCATATGTTCCAAACCCTAGCCAAGATATAGTCCAACCGTAACTGCTAGCTGCAACTGTAGCTATCCTCCAAACCTGTGCAGAAACTGGGAAACTACAGTGGGCACAAGTGTTGCTATGCAATTCTGAGACTGCCTTCTAGAATGAGAACTGGCCTCCTATAATTATACTAATTCTGGCTAACTTCCTGGGACAACTTCTCATTCTGGGTATCTGTCTGTTCAATATGTATTATTATTTATGGCTGACTTCTTCTCTTGGAGGCTAATAACCTAATATAAATTATCTTCTTGAGCCGACAAATATTCTAGGGTATTTAGCCAACTCATTAGGGTTTCTTCTTGCTTCCAAGAGTATTCTATCCTCGCCAGGTTTACATGTGGATGTAAATACCTCCCACAGGTACCATAATATTAATAGTATTATATCTTCTTCACGCATTCATCTGGTTATTCAGTCAAGTATTCCTAGGGTTCATTCCCTGTTTAAGCCATGCATGCATTCTAACATATATATCTTAACCATTCATTCATAACTAATCATTTTCAGAAAGTAAACATCCAATAAATATCACATATAACACATGTTTTATCGTGGTTCACCCCCTCCCAGGATACGTCCACAAAGATTTGGCTTATGTAGTCTTTTATTTAGTCTGCTATAGAATATGGCGTTGCATGCATTACATCTTCCATCATACAATCATGAAGAGGTTAAGGAACCTCTGTGAGGTGGACTAGATCACACCAGGATCCTCATCTTGTGATCTAACCCTTAAACTATGGCTTACTTGACTCTTCTATTACCTTATTACAATCATACTAACTATTAATACTCTGATCTACAAGAGAAAATGATCTTTAATTTGGTGCTATGTTCTAGCGACACATGTGTTGGATATAGGCATGATACTGGAAAAGTGTTATTCTCGTAGTGCCATCATAAAACATCATATCATTTCTTAAAAAAACCTTAAATTCTTCGCTAGCTTTGTTTTCACACCATATCTAGACTGCTTATGTTTAATATTGTATACAACTAAGAGTCAACATTGGCAAAAGGTTAGTTTGTCTTCATGTTTATTTAAGAAAAATATTGGCTTGAGGGAAAAGTTCAAGAGACGAGTGCACCTGCAATTAACACACAAACGAGTTATAAACATAACACAAGTCAAGCCAAATCCTAGTGATAAGCACCAAGTGAAAGCTAATTCATATAGAGGAGGATCCAACGAAGCATCAAGGGTTGTGCTCAAGAAACCGAAATCAAGAGCCCAAGTGTATTCACAGGTGGAAAAACAAAGTTTGAGCTAAGTCTTCAGGTGTCAAGGAGTGAATAATCCTGCGAGTCTACAGTCCTCACTCAAAGTTCCGATGTAGCATGACATGTTGAGTAGCTATAAATAATTCACAAGTAATTTTACAACTGGATTCCATGTTCAAAAATACAAGGCATCAATAGTTTTCATGCCATCATTCATCCAGTTGTGGACCAAAATTCCAACAGGATCATTTCCATGAAGATTTTCCTCTATCAAATATTAGTTCCTGTCATTATTATAGGAGGTGAATTTCGGGCTCCATTTTCGATCAAACGATAAAGAATATTCCAAAACCATTAAAAAACCACCTCCCAAATGGACCCATTTACCTTGCAAGCGAGCAGTTTCTGGAATTTCTCAAAGATTTGGGAGAAAATCTTATCTAATAAGGACTAATTTTTTCAGAACATTATTTTCACATGCCCAGTAAAGTCAAACAATCATCTTCATATTGCAGGAAGAAGGGTTGATAGAGCCTCATGGTCATACAAGGAAGTTTTCCATTATTTCCAGGGATTGATTCGAGCAATTCAAGGTTTTGTATGTAAGGATCTCAAAGGGGATCAAAAAAGAGATTTGATGCGGAGAATTTAATTGTTGTTCCAAATTTGAAAGTAACCAGATTCACATTTTTAGAGATTATTTCCTCTTTTTTGGGTATCAAAATTAACTAACGAGGGATTAAAGAACAACAATATCCCTAATTTCAAGGAAAGATATAAGAATTTAAATTATTTCTAGCATTTAGAGGCATAAAGATAGAAAATGCACAGGTGGTGGGGGATTAATAACAAATTCATATCTTCAACAAATTAGTGTTTAACTTCATATCTTCCAGAATATCAGTCAATTTGATTCCTTCTTTTATTTAAAAGAGACAGATCAACAAAAGGCTAGAGTCAAATCTAGTAGTTCCAGATTTCTAGAGACAACTCGAGTTCAAGTGTTTCTTTCAGGATACAGGGACAGGAAAAAAGAAGAATCAACTTTGAAGATTGTCCATATTAGTTTTGGTCAAATATTTTATAAAGAAAAAGAATCATCGATTACAAGTGTCCAATAAATAATATGGCAAAGGATTGGCCCAGCTTAAACAACAAGATTTCATCCAACTAGATGATATCTTGTTATTTTAAAATATGGCTCGATCTTAACTGATTTTCATATGCTCTGTTTTTAGAATTTTGACCAGATTCCATGATTTGTTTAAAATTACCTCTTCGATGGATTTAGAGGTCTTATCAATGGGATCTAGGAGGAGATATAAGGGAGAACGTTGTAATGTAAAACGAGATGGGGAGGAGGCCTGAGAGGGTGAGTCCTGAGAAGGAATTTGATGAGATAGCCATCCAGTGTGTTATTGTAAGACCGAGGGCATTTTATTTTGTGATCATTTCTGACATCGAATATTTATGACAATTGTTTTATCGGATTGTGATTTCCTTTGTTTTACACTCTGTTTTCTTATCTTGCTTGAACGAATTGCAGACACTGAGAATCAATGGCTTCCCATGGATAATATATTCTCGAGCGGTAAAGATTTTGCTGTGACTGCCTATTGTTTCTGTGTTTTGTTTCAAGTACCTTTCATCCATTTAACAAAGAGAATCTTTGTTTGATGGGTATTCTAATTTTTGTTTATTCCCTATTCTTCTACCCATTTTCATATAAACTTCTTATTTGATATGAAATTTGATTGCCTTCGATCAACAGGGTGTTTACTTGACTCCATGCCCAATGGTATTTCAATGATATTCATTTATCTTGTTTCCATTATTATTTCTTTTTCAATTTACCTGATCCACCTTCTTTCAAAACCCAAAACACATCCTTATTTATAAAAACCATTGCAATAACTCGATGATTCCCTAGCTTTCCCTTTAGCAGTCCAGTGCAACTTTAGGGACTAACACTAACCACTGAACCTCAAAAACAAACTTAAACTACTAAACAACAATTGAATCCCTAACCTAGACCTCCTAGGTTCTTATTTATACTTATTTTCAGGCTTATAGCCATTACAATCTTTATCACAAACCCTAATCCTATCATAGTTAGGATTTCCTACCTGCGTGCCATGTTCATTTCCCTCTTTGCATGCTTCTTTTCCTTCTTTTTTCCACATGCTTATTTCTTGCCATCGATTTTTCGTGTTCCAAAATTAGTTCTTCTTTCCAAAATTTTGTCTTTCCCAAAATAGATGTTTTCTCCAAAAATATTCCTGCACCCAAAATAACCTTCCTTCTCAAAATAGGGTTGTGCCCAACACCTTAGGCATGAAAAAATATGGAATGAGTCACTATCATATGTGTTGTGTGCCAATGTTGAACATGGTTTGTATGTTCAATATTCATTATGATGTTCCGATCACAAATCCCTATGCTTAAGTGCTATAATGGTGTCTTTAGACACCACATGTGATTTTTGAAACTTATTCCTCTTCAACTATCTACAGTTCTGTTTATTTGTTTCATATCAAGTTACACCCAATCCCCATCAAGAAAAATTAATAAAGAAACTCATAACTATTTCAATTACACTCAACCTACATTCCATTTATTGTTTTTTAGTGGCCTTGCTTCCTAGTGCTCTTGGATGGTTTCTTGGAGATTTTCCAAGGCCTCCTCCTTCTCTGACAAATTTTGTTGCAACTAAGTCTTCATTTGAGTGATCATATCTTCTCCCCATATATCCAAATAAATAACACACTCTCCCAAACGTACAAACTAAACTTTGTTCTTGTCCAAATCTATCATGACCATTGTGAGGGAGCCTTCACATTCATTGAAAAAATTCTTTAGAAATGGAAATAGTTTGGTCAAGACCTCAAGATTCTATTGGATTACTGAGAGGGGGGGTGAATCAGTAATAGCGTGATTATAATCCTTTATCTTCAAAAATTCAAGTGTTATATCAATGTAGAATTATTATCCAATAATAAGAAATAATAAATGAACAATCACACGCATACACAGTACACCAGTGTTTTACGTGGAAACCCAAATCGTGAGGAAACCATAGAATGTTTTTTCTTATATGTCTTGAAGAATTACATTCATTGGAATCACCAACTTCCTTTTTTTTCCAGCTGCAACTGGAAGGAGGATTCAACCCCCTAGTTTCTCAGGCTACAGCCCGAGGGAAGCTCCAAGTCTCCAATTCTCTGGCTACAACCAGAAGGGGGCTATGGTAAGAGAATTGGATAAATCAATCAAATAAGCACTATACATATAGTATAGTTTATCCATCTAGGATTGATTTATCCACAAATAAGCATGGGTTCTCTTACCATAGTTATAGGATAAATCAATCCACAAAGAATCTTCCCGTGAGGGATTTCACCACAAGGGGACCACTTTGGAGTTCATCCATTTGTACTTATTATCAAACATGACAAGACAACAATGAGTCATATTTACATCAACCAAACTTGGGTCCATTACCCAAACCTTTGTGCTACTGGGCTTTCTTCAAGGGTTGACATCAATGACAACCAACCTTAATCAAAAATCTCTCCCTTTAGCATTGATGGAAACACTCTGATGCAAAACTGAAATTATGTCATGCAATACTGAAGTCATATCACTCATTCTCCCCCTAGAAACATGCCTATGTCCTCTGCATCTCTGTGACCATTTCTCCCCTTGGAACCATGCATATGTCCTCTACATCTGATGAATCTCTCCCCCTTTGTGATCAATGACAAAGGTATATTTCCATTTGGGGCTACTCCCCCTAACTGTCCTGTCCTCTTTATGATGCTTCCTCGTGTACATATACGACATATAATATAACATTCAAAAGAATTCATTTTGGAGTAGGAATAACTCCGAGTCTTTGGCAAAGATACTCAAAGGCTTCTTGTGGAAGTGGTTTTGTAAATATGTCTGCCACTTGTTCTTTTGTGCCCACATACTCAACTCTAATGTTCTTTTCTGCAACCTACTCTTGTAGAAAGTGATACTTGATTGGAATGTGGTTCGTCTTAGATTGCATCACCAAGTTCTTTGAGATATTGATGGTGCCTCTATTATTACAATAGATTGGAATGGGCTCATCATACTCAACATGTATATATGTCAGAGTTTGTTTCATCCAAAGAACCTGTGTACACCATGATGATGCTGCAATATACTTTGCCTCGGTTGTAGATAAAGATATTGATGATTGTTTCTTGCTTAGCCATGATACTAAACACTCACCCAAGTAGAATGTTTCTCCACTGGTGCTTCGTCGATCATCAATACAACCTACCCAATCTGCATCTATGTAGGCAATAAGTGATATATCCTTTCCTTTTGGATACCATAATCCAAACTCTTATGTTCCTCTGAGATATATGAAAATCCTCTTCACTGCTAATACATGTGATTCCTTTGGTGCTGCTTGAAATCATGCCACATGTCCAACTTCCTGCATTACATCTGGTCTTGATGTTGTCACATATAGTAGGCTACCAATCATTGACTTGTATTTCCTCTGATCTGTGGACTTCGAGTCATCATCTTTGCTCAACCTACAACTGGTTTGCATGGGAGTGATAAATAGTTTGCAATATTCCATTCTGAACCTCTTTAGCATTTCTATGATATACTTGGTTTGAGAAATAAAAATTCCTTGGTTTCTTTGACCTATCTGAAGTCCCAAAAAGAAGGATATTTCTCCAAGTAAAAACATTTCAAATTCTTTTTGCATATCTTTTGCAAATTTCTGGCTTAACCTGTCATCATCACTACCAAAAATAATATTATCAACATAAACTTCAATTAATAAAATATTACCTCGACTTACCTTGATGTAGAGGTTGTTGTTTGCACTTCCTTTTCTGAACCCTTACTATTGCATATACTTATCCAATCTAGAATACCATGCTCTAGGATCCCATTTTAGACCATACAAGGCCTTCTTTAATTTACACACATAATTTCCATTCTCTGACAACTGAAATCCTTCTGGTTGTTCAATGTAGAATTCTTCCGCAAGTTCCCCATTAAAAAAAGATGATTTCACATCCATCTCATACATTTTAATGTTTTGGGAGCATGCATAAGATAAAAGCAAACATATTGCTTCCATTCTCACAACTATGGAAAACGTCTCTTCAAAGTCGATTCCTTCAACCTGTGCATATCCTTTACATATTAATCTATATTTGTTCCTTGTAACATATCCATCTTCATTCAATTTGTTCCTGAAGACCCACTTTGTGCCGATCACATTCTTATTATGTGGTCTTGGAACTAGTTCCCAAGTGTCATTTTTCAATATTTGATCCAATTCTCCATCCATGGCCTTTTTGCAAAATTCATCCTTGTTGTCTTCTTCAAAACAGTTTGGTTCAATTGTAGATGAGAGTGCTAGGTGTGTTTGTTCTGGTGAACGGATTTTTTTCTAGTTTCAACTCTTGCATCTTTGTTTCCAATAATATGTTCTGAAGGATGATTCTTCTGTATTCGTTTGTTGGGTTTCTTTGGAGACACTTGTTGAACTTTCTCTTTTGATTCTATTAGACTCTCTTCATCTTCATCTTCATATTCTACTTATTTTTCATCTTTTGCTTCTTCTTCTAAGGGTTGTTTCATTGATTCATTTTCTTCTTCCTTTGATTCTGGTCTACTTTTTTCATCAATTTTCACTTTGATGCTTTCCACAACTTTGTTCAATCTTAGATTGTAACACTTGTATGCTTTCCCTGTACTTGAGTAACCAAAAATTACTCATTTGTCCACATGAGAGTCAAACTTTCCCATTTTGCCATCTTCTCTTTTGATGTAGCATTTGCTTCCAAAAATTCTGAAGTGCTTCACATTTTCTGGTATTCCTTTCCTTGTTGGTATTCCTTTCCATGTTTGTCCATTGTTGATTCTGAAATCTGAATTTTCTTGGTGGAGAAGTGTCCCTGTTGTTAGCGCCAATTCTTGCAAGGGGGTGTAGCGTAGAAATGGGATTTAAAAAACCCATCAAATGCATTTTATTCAAAGGCCATAGTCATGAGCGCCAAGCACAACACACATAAGAAGTCCATTTCGGGCTTAAAATCAAGCGAGTGGGCATTTTGGTTTCAACGGCAAGGATCCATAGATGGAGCATATCGACAATCATCGGGTAAGCTTGAGTCATAGAGTTGCACAAGGTTTAGCGCATGGGCTCATCTCTTATGGCCAAATTCACGAAATGATCGTAGTCGTCTGATCCAGTTGGGACACATGGTGCCTGATCAGGCTCGGTCATGATTTCAGCTATCGAGACTTCAAAAGACATGGGGTCTCTCATCCATTTCATTGGGAAACTCTGAAACATGAAATGATTAGCCGTTTTGGCATTTCGACTACCGGGACTTCAAAAGACACGGGATCTCTCATCCATTGCATTGGGAAACTCCAAAACGTGAAATGATTAGCCGTTTTGGCATTTTGGCTATCGGGACTTCAAAAGATAGGGGGTCACTCTTCCATTGCATTGGGAAACTCCAAAACATGAAATGATTATCTGTTTCGGCATTTCGGCTACCGGGACTTCAAAAGACTTGGGGTCTCTCATCCACTGCATCAGTAAACTCTAGAAACACGAAATGAGAAAAGAACCTTTGAAGATAGGTGCAGGGTCACGGCCTATGGTCACTTGGGGTGATATAAAGAGTTGTGCAAAGGGCCAAAGCACCAGGTTTAGCTGCAGGAGGTGTCACCACATTCTCCAGGTGCCAATTCAACTCGGCCTCGATCCTGATCCCTGCTAGAGGTAAATAAAGGTAGGAGGAGGTGGTTGAAACCTCACCTCACTCCTTAAATGTAAGACATGGAGGCTCTAGCAGGTAGTCTGCCCAAGATTGTCCTGTGTGCAGGTTTTCCTAAAGAAGCCATGTCGATCTGATGTCCTCATCTGACCAGAGGAGCCTGCACATGCTAATTTGGACTTTAATGTCTCAGCTACCTTCTTGCTGCCAAGGTGGTGAATTTCTCTGAGTATATATACTCATTTTTTGTATTTGTGTCAGGATGGATGGTAGAGAAGAGCTCCCGACTGTAATGTTTTATTGAAGCACTGGTTTTCCTGGCTATGTATCTGCATATGAAATTTTCTTGTTCAATGTAAGGAAACTCTCTTTTTCATCTAGTTTTGATCTCATACTAAAAGGGTTCATGATTGATTGATTCACATGAATCGTCATGACTGTGTTATGATAAAGGATATATTACAACATTGTTATGTTCTTTAAGTGTTTCTGCTTTTGAATATAAGGGGTTCTTGTGTTCAAAGTTTTCTTCTACAGACTATTAGAATCTCGATGCCTACAATAGGCCTTCACATTTCCTCACATAAGTATTCCTCCTACTCACCCTTATTACAATTTACTGTCTAAAGTTTAACCAAGAGCTCGTCTACTTGTGCATGCCTGGCCTAGTTTCTGAGTTAGAACGATATTGTTCTGAGTTTACTTCTATTCATCACCCTTTATAAAAAAATAGTGACATAAACTAATGGGCATTAGGATTACTCTTGCTGCAATCCACGAGTGACTTTTGACGCTAACATTTTTGGCACCGTTGTCGGGGACAAAGTTGAAAATTTTCCCTGGGATCAAACAACATCGAGCCTCTGATTCTGAAGGTGCATCATGCATCATAGCCCTACGAGACTGCTACTATGCACCTGGAAACTCCATTGTGGCGACTCCATTATGACGACTCCACTGTGGCGAACCTGTTTTTTTAGTTATGGCTTCTAGAGGTAGACACATGCGGTCCCATCCACAACTGCCTCTAGCTACACCTGAAGCTGATACAGAGGTGATTATCAGAAAAGGAAAGGCCCCTGAAGGAGAAACTTCTGCTATTGAACCAGGTAATTTTCCATCTCCTTTTGTAGAAACTCCATTTTCTTCTTCTCAGCTTCCTAGTAGACCTTTTTCTGAATTTTCCCATTTCCTGAATTTCGGAAATGTTCCTGTTGATTTTTTCCCTCCTGGTCTGGGATTGGAGGGAGAAATCCTTATCACTCCCCTCTCCCCTAAAGTTGTACCTTGGTGTAGACCCAGGACCACAAAATATTTCCCCACCCCTAGCTTTACCACTCCTCTTCTTATTACTATTGTTTCTATTGCACAGAGAGAAGCATCCGTTGACACAAGCCCCTTAGCCTTCTCTCTGAATCCCCCATTGTTCCCCCTTCCACCTGGAGGCTCATTTCCAGTATCCCCTGTTCGAAATCCTTCTCCTCTGAGTTATCCTCCACCTAATATTCCTATGGCAGGATAAAATCCCCCCATGACTAGAATGGAGGCTATAATAGCTACTAGGTATGCTCCCTTTTGTTACCTCAGCCTCTCAATGCCTTTCCAGAAGATGGATACCTTAAGAATTTGCCCAAGTTTACAGGTGAAGGGGACATAGCTGTAGAAGAACACCTTGAAGCCTTTTACAGTTTTACAGATGATCATGTTATCATGCATGCAGACGTATGGATGAGGATTTTCGTCCATATACTTGAAGGTGAGGCTAGAAAGTGGTTTAGGGCCTTGCCTCCTAGATCTATCGATGGGATTGAGGCTTTGGATAATGCCTTTTTAAGACAGTGGGGAGACAAAAAAGACTTCATGTATTACATGACAGAGTTTAGGTCTTTGAAGAGAAAGGAAGGAGAGTCTGTCTCTGACTTCTCCAAGAGATGCAATAAAATGTACAATAAGATCCCCGCTGAGATAAAGCCCTCAGAAGCCTCTGCTAAAATCACTTATGCTAGCGCTTTTGATCCCGATTTTTGCCTCCTGTTGAAGGAAAGGAGAGCAACTACTCTGCCTCACATGCAGGATTCAGGCATGGAAGTAGAATCTAACATATTGGTTGTGGACCAACTCAGGAATAAGGCTGATAGAGACATGTCTAGGAAGAGACCTGAAGCCTCCCCATCCAATTCCTCTCCCCTTCCCCTTTAGACAGATGAGGTAACTAATTTTCTAAAATCCCTTTCATCTAGAATGGAAAGGTGGGAGTTAGAAGGGAATCCCATGTATAGAAATCCCCAAAATACTGATAACAAAGGCTTCAGGAGGCCTCGCAACAATGTGCCACAGGCTTTTCCAAGGGAACAAAGGAGAAAAGACAGAGATGATCATAGGATTCAAACCCCTCTCCAAAATAACCTAGTTTCTCATGAGGAAGGAGAGGAGATAGATGAGCTCGACACTAAAATTCACTGTATTGAAGACATTCCCCTTTTCCCCATTTGACTCAATCTACATATGAATAATCCCTTATGAACATTCAAATCAATGAGTTGGGTAAAGGGGAGAAGGCCAACAACACTCCTAACAGATATCATCTCAGGTCAAAGAAGAAAGAAGGGAATTTTGATAGCCATGATCAACCCCTCATAGCGGAAAGACCTGCTAAACCTGCAACAATCACTACTAAAGAAAAGAAAACTCAGAATACTTCGCCAACAACCAAAGAACCTGTCTCCGAGGTAAGGGAATCTCATAAGCCTCTTTTCTCCTTTAGTTTTGCGCATGAAATTAAAAAGATTAGAATTCCCGTACCCCTCTCAGAACTAGTTAAAAATGAGTATTTCAAAAGATCCCTCTCCAAACTGCTACAATCTGAGTCCCCCCAGCCTTCCACAGACTCAGTAAATCTTCAAGATGAAAAGACAACAGTCATCCTAGGTCCCATGGTAGAAGACAAATATGATTCATCCCCTCCCTTCTACACATCCCTGAACATACATGATAAGGTGTTGCATAATTACCTCATGGATTTAGGAGCTTCCCACAACCTTATGCTCAAAATATTCATGGAAGAATTGGGATTGGAAGTGACAAAGGATTATCACGATTTGTACTCTTTTGATTCAAGGAGGGTGAAATGCCTTGGAGTCATCAAAAACTTGGTGGTCTCTTTATTTTAGCTTCCAATGAAGAGTGTGGTCATGGACATTGTAGTAGCTGATGTTCCCCCCAAGTTTAGCATGTTGTTGTAAAGATCTTGGATTAAAAAACTCCGAGGAAAATTACAGATGGATCTCACATATGCCACCATCCCAGTATTTGGAGGGGAACACAAGAGGTTGTACAGAGAAGCTCAGCCGGCCTACATTGTTAGTGATGAAGTAGACCCCACCAATGATCATATATTTGCACTTGACATTGATTTGGGGTCTAGTTTATTGCAGCTCATTGATACTCTTGAAGCCCCTTTTCAAACCAGAAAGAAACCCATATTTAATCATGAGATACCTCCTCCAACCACCTCTATTTGGAAGATGTTCTTTGATGGAGCTTCTTCTAGTGAAGGTGTTGGTGTTGGAGTGGTTTTTGTGTCGCCTTGTCAAGAAACTATATCCCTGTCATACAAGCTAGAATTTGAAGCTACCGATAATGTGGTAGAATATGAAGCTCTTGTTCTGGGTTTGAGGGCTGCAAAAGAAATGGGAATTGAGGAGGTAGCAGTGTTCGGAGATGTTGAGTTGATAATCCAACAAGTCATAAATGCTTATCGGGCTAAGCATCCTCAGCTCAGGAGTTACAAAAAAGAGGTGTGGGACCTGATTATTAATTTCTTCTCAACTTTCAACATTTCTTTTATTCCAAGAGAGGAAAATACTTTGACCGATTCCTTAGCTATCTCAGCTAGTCTGTTTAGTATCCCTCTACCGCCTAAGATCAAATATGATGTTGAGATAATATATAGGCCATATGTTCCGGACAATATCAAGCATGGGAAGGTATTCAAAGACGATCTTGAAATCAAAAAAATTCTTCAGTGTGTCGATGAATTTTCTGCATGGCACATTGATCAGGATCTTGATCTCGAAAGTCACCCTCACCCTGACACATTTTTAAATAAACGTACTAATCACCATATTATTCATTTGCCTAGCAATCACATTCTGAAGGGACTAGTCCCTTTAGAAAGACTGTTTGATGGAAATGATGTGGTAGTAAAGGGTGGGGTTTCAAATGGAGATGTTGATACAACAAAGTGAAACATCGACACACATGAGGAGCCTAAGTTGGTCAAGTTGTCAAGCAATTTGACCAAAGAGTAGAGGGTCGAATATACCGATTTATTAAGGGAATTTTCTGATGTGTTTGCATGGACCTATGAATACCTCAAGACATATGACACATCTGTCATTGAACACAAGATCCCATTGAAGGAAGAGGCTAAGCCATTTAGGCAGAAGCTAAGACAGATAAATCCCATGTTGTTTCCTGTCATGGAGAGAGAAGTGAAGAAGTTGTTGGATGCCCAAATCATTGTACCCTTGAGATATTCTGAGTGGGTGGCCAATTTGATCCCAGTGAGGAAAAAAAGTGGAGAAATCAGGCTCTGTGTTGATTTCAGGAACCTGAACAGGATCTCAAATAAAGACAACTATCCCTTGCCCAACATGGAACACATATTGCAGAGAGTAACTGGTGCATCTAGGATATCCATGATTGATGGTTTTTCTGGCTATAATCAGATATCAGTCATTCCTAAGGACAAAGAATAAACAACCTTCACCACTCCTTAGGGAACATTCATTTATGCCAAAATGCCTTTTGGATTAATAAATGTAGGAGCAACATTTCAGTGAGCCATGGACATAGCCTTCATCGGGGAGAAAGATCAGTTTGTGGTGATCTATCTGGATGACATCACAGTCTTCTGCAGATTTGATGTAGAGCATTGTTGTCACTTGATGAAAGTTTTCTTGAAATGTCGGAGGTTTGGCCTTTCCTTAAATCCCAATAAATATTTCTTTGCTATGAAGGAGGGGAAGTTGTTAGGCCATATAGTATCAACAGAGGGAGTGAGAATTGATCCCAACAGGGTAGAGGCAATTCAGACCCTGTCACTTCCCAGGTCTAGAAAGGAAGTTTAGGCTTTTTTAGGGAAGATTAACTTTCTGAGGAGGTTCGTCTCAAATTTTGTTGAGTTGGTGAAACACATCACAACCATGCTCATAAAGGGAAATGAAATAAAATGGACTACTGAACCTCGGGAATATTTTTTCCAAATAAAAAAGGCATTGACGGATGCACCTGTGTTGATCAGTCCTAATTATTCCAAGGATTTCCTAGTTTTTTCTTTTGCTTCTTTTGATACAGTAGCAGCGGTCTTAGTGAAGAAAAATGAGGAAGGGTGAGAGAAACCCATTTTCTTCTTCAGTAAGGCATTAAGAGATGCATAAATTAGGTATGATA
This sequence comes from Picea sitchensis, assembly GCA_010110895.2. Lineage (NCBI taxonomy): Eukaryota > Viridiplantae > Streptophyta > Pinopsida > Pinales > Pinaceae > Picea > Picea sitchensis. The sequence goes on from SNQJ01S0004370.1 coordinate 131,492, forward strand.
TCATGGAGAAGTAGGCCTATGCCTTGGTGAAAGCTCTCAAAGCTTTCAGAGTCTATGTCTTTCACTCAATAATGACTGCATACATTCCTTCAGCCTCTGTGAAAGACATCCTTATACAGCCTGACATAGATGGGAGAAGAGGTAAATGGATTGCCAAGATCCTTGATTTTGACCTGGAGATAAAGCCCACCAAGTTGGTTAAAGGGAAGGGTTTAGCCAAGCTACTGGTTGAATCCAATTGCAAGGCCTTGGGGGTTAGCTTCATCAATGCTTGCTCAGAAAATCAACAAGTTGATTCATCCATCAAAAGCTCTCAGGGTGGCTTATCACTAGCAGAATACACCTGGTATAGAGACATTTTGTACTTTCTGCAAGAGTTGAAGTCTCCCGATGGAATGTGAAAAAGCAAGTGAATATCTTTAAAGCTCAAGCCGGTCAGATATTGCCTTATTGACCAAGTCTTGTACTGGAGAGACCCTCTAGAGGTGTTTCTAAGGTGTCTGAACCCACAGGAAGCCCATAAAGTTATGTTTGATTTCCATAGTGGCCTTTATGGAGGGCATAATTTCTGGAAGACCACAAGTCACAAAATTCTCAGGGTTGGGTACTATTGGCCCACCTTATTCACTGATGTTTGCAGAGAAGTCAGAGCTTGCATCAAATGAAAAATGTTCTCAAGAAAGAAACAGCTCAAATATCTGCTACTAAAGCCTGTAGTAGCTTCAACACCCTTTCAACAGTGGGGTTGGACTTCATTGGAGAAATTCATCCTCCTTCAAGTGGCCAACATAGATGGATCCTGACTGCAACAGACTATTTCACCAAGTGGATAGAAGCCGCCCCCACCGGGAGTGCTTCACACAAAGTAATTATCAGCTTCCTGGAGGATATCATAGCGAGGTTTGGCTATCCCGGCAGAATTTTCACTGATAATGCTAGTTCTTTCAAGTCTGAGCCTTTGGTTAAGTTTTGTGACCAGTTCGAGATTTCACTAATTCACTCCACTCCCTATTATCCTCAAGGAAATGGACTAGTAGAATCTTCCAATAAAAGTCTAATCAAACTCATTAAAAGATTGTTGGAAGACAATAAGAGGGCCTGGGATTCAAATCTCAAATTCACTCTATGGGCCGATCGAGTGACAACAAAGAAGTCCCTAGGCACCTCACCTTTTCAACTTGTTTATGGGATAGAGGTTTTGTTTCCCACTCAGCTTGCTTTACCTGTAGAGAAATTCCTTCAAGATCATGAAGGAGAGACAGACCATATGGTTAGAATAATTCATTAAGTGGTGGAAGTTCAACAGATTAGGGAGTAGATAATGGACATAGTTCATAGTCATCGGTAGAATATCAAGCAGGCCTTTGACATGAAGGTTAGGAAGGAGGAATTCGAGTTGGGAGATTTGGTGCTTAAGTGGGACACACCCAGGTAGGATAGGGGAAAACACAACAAGTTTGATGCCCTTTGGATTGGACCCTTCAAAATATCTGAAGTATTCTTAAATAACATGTACAAGTTGCAAGATTTGGAGGGTGAAGAAGTTTTTAACGACCCAGTAAATGGGCATTTCCTGAAGAATTGTTTTGTTTGAGCCTTAGACGGCTCCTCTGTTTTTGTAAATATTGTTTTTCTGTTTATTTTTAGCTTAATAAATGACTTCATAGCCCAACAGAAGGAAACTGGAATAGCAGAAGGAGTTCTTAGATCATTTCAGGGACAACTCTATCCCCCATGGAGCCTAATGTTAGCACCAATTCTTGCAAGGCAGTGTTTCTCTCTGATTTCAGGCCCTTGGTGTAAATGTGTAGAAATGGGGTTTAAAAAACCCATCAAATGCATTTTATTCAAAGGCCGCAGTCATGAGCGCCAAGCGCAACACACAGAAGAAGTCCATTTCGGGCTTAAAATCAAGCGAACAGGCATTTTGTTTTAATGGAAAGGATCCATAGATGGAGCAGATCGATGGTCATCAGGTAAGCTTGAGTCACGAAGTTGCATAAGGTTTAACACATAGGCTCATCTCTTATGGCCAAAGTCATGAAATGATCATGGTCATCCGATCCAGTCGGGACACATGGTGCCTGATCAGGCTTGGTCACGATTTCGGCTACCGGGACTTCAAAAGACACGGGGCCTCTCATCCATTGCATTGGGAAACTCCGAAATGAAAAATGATTAGCCGTTTCGGCATTCCGGCTACCGGGACTTCAAAAGACATGGGGTCTCTCATCCATTGCATTGGGAAACTCCGAAATGCAAAATGATTAGTCATTTCAGCATTCTAGTTATCGGGACTTCAAAATATAGGGGGTCACTCTTCCATTGCATTATGAAACTCCAAAATGTGAAATGATTAGTCGTTTCAGCATTTCGGCTATCGGGACTTCAAAAGACATAGGGTCTCTCATCCACTGCATCAAGAAACTCCGAAACATGAAATGCGAAAAGTGCCTTTGAAGATAGGCACAGGGTCATGACCTGTGGTCACTTGGGGTGATAGAAAGAGCTGTGCAAAGGGCCAAAGTGCCAGGTTTAGCTGTAGGAGGCGTCGCTACGTTCTCCAGGTGCCAATTCAAATCGGCCTTGATCCTGATCCTTGCTAGAGGTAAATAAAGGTAGGAAGAGGTGGTTGAAACCTCGCCTCACTCCTTAAATGTAAGACATGGAGGTTCTGGCAGGTAGTCTGCCCAAGATCATCTTGTGTGTAGGTTTTCCTAAAGAAGCCATGCCGATTTGATGTCCTCATCTGACTAGAGGAGCCTGCACATGCTAATTTGGACTTTAATGTCTCAGTTACCTTCTTGTTGCTGAGGTGGAGAATTTCTCTGAGTATATATACTCAGTTTTTGTATTTGTGTCAGGATGGATGGTAGAGAAGATCTCCCAACTATAATGTTTTAATGAAGCACTAGTTTTCCAGGCTATGTATTTGCATATGAAATTTTCTTTTTCAATGTAAGTCAGCTCTCTTTTTCATCTGGTTTCAATCTCATACTAAAAGGATTCATGATTGATTTATTCACATGAATCATCGTGACTATGTTATTATAAAGTATTTATTACAACGTTGTTATGTTCTTTTAGTGTTTCTTCTTTTGAATATAAGAGGTTCTTGTGTTCAAAGTTTTCTTCTACATGTTATTAGAAGATCGATGCCTACAACAGGCCTTCACATTTCCTCACAGAAGTCTTCCTCCTACTCACCCTTATTACAACTTACTATCTGAAGTTGAACCAAGACCTCATCTTCTTGTGCATGCCTAGCCTAGTTTCTGAGTTAGAGCGATATTGTTCTGAGTTTACTTCCATTCATCACCCTTTATTAAAAAATAGTGACATAAACTGATGGGCATCAGGCTTACTCCTGTTGCAATCTAGGAGTGACTTCTGACGCTAACACCTGTAATCTTCCTTGTATATCTTCCTATCCCCTTTGATTGTTTCTTCGTAGCTTTTTGCATATGTTTCTTTCTCTATTGTTTTGGAGCTTGATCCCTTTTCTTTCTGATTGTATCCAAGTCCGGACTTGTTAAGATGAGATTTTTTATTGTTGATAATGTCATCCAAAACTTTTGAGCTATTTTGCATATTTTTCTTTTGAGTATCCTTTCTTAATGTGACAATATTTGCTTCCAAGTTTCCAATGATCCTGTCATTTTCTTCTATCTTTTCTTTGAGTGCTTCTTCAATTATTTTATCTTCTTCTCATTGAACCTTTAATTTTGTGATCATTTGTTCTAGTTCTCGAGTGTCTTTTTTTTGTCTAGTTCTGCTTGTAGTTTCTTGTTTTTCTTCTTTTCTCTTTAGATAAATTCTATGGAACACATTAATTCTTCTCTATAGTCAACTTCTGCCTCTTCAATTTCTTCTTCGACTTCTTCATATTCTTCTTCATCTTATTCATATTCTTCTTCGGAGTCTTCTTTTTCAGAGTCTTTTACTGCCATGAATAAAACTCTTCCTGTCTCATTGTAACTGACTTCACCTTCATCTGATGATGAGATGTCTTCTTTGGTGCATAAGATTTTCTTGAGAACTTTGTTTGTAGTTTTTTTTTCCTTTATATGTGTGTTTTCCTTTTGAGTAATCTTCATTATTTCTCTTTTTCTTATCAGAACATTTGTTAGAAAAATGACCAATACCATCAAAATTAAAACAAATTAAAGGAAACTTACCTCTATACCTACCATCGGTTCCCTTGTTCAGTCTTTTGATGAAGTTGGCCACTTCTTCATCTTCTTCTGAGACGTCACTGTCGCTGCTATATTCTTCTTGTTTCTTTTTATTTTTCTTTGATCTTTTGGATGCTTTGAAGGCTGCTTCTTTTACATCTGGATTTTCCTGTTCAGTTCTCATTTAATATGTTGTGAAGATTCCATGCAATCCGTCCATGCTTATTGAGTTTAGATCCGATCATTCTTCTAGTGCTAATATCTTAGGGTTGAATCTCATAGGAATAGATCTTAGTACCTTTTGAACAATTACAGATTCTTCATTTTCTTCTTCCAATCCTATGATTGCATTCACTATTTCATCAACTCATAAGAAGTAGGATGCAATATTTTCATCTTCCTTCATTTTTAGTTGTTCGAACTGACCTCTGTGAGTTTGAAGCTTTGTTGCCTTGAATTTTGTATCTCCTTCATAAATATTTCGAAGTTTGTCCCAAATCTCTTTAGCAGATTTACAATGTGCAACTTTGGTGAATACCATATCACTGAGACCATTCAAAAGTGCATATTTGGCTTTGGAATTATTCTCACCGTGTTTCACTGCTTTGTCATTTGTTGGTGGAATTGTTGGTGCTGTGTATCCATATACAATTGATTACCAAACTTGAAATCCATGTTCCTATATATATGTCTTCATCCTTATGCTCCAAAAAGCATACTTATGTCCATCAAACTGTGGTATTTCATTTTTTATACAATTTGGTACTCTCCATGATCTACCTTTCAGTGGTTAAACTGATTTCTGAAGGAACCTGCTCTGAAATCAATTGTTGGATTACTGAGAGGGGGGGTGAATCAGTAATAACGTAATTATAATCCTTTCTCTTCAAATAATCCAAGTGTTATATCAATGTAGAATTATTATTCAATAATGAGCAATCACACACATACATAGTACACCAATGTTTTACGTGGAAATCCAAATTGAGATAAAACCATAGAACGCTTTTTCTTATATGTCTTGAAGAATCACATTCATTGGAAGCACCAACTTCCTTTTCTTTCCAGCTGCAACTGGAAGGAGGCTTCAACCCCCTAGTTTCTCAGGCTACAACCTGAGGGAAGCTCCAACTCTCCAATTCTCTGGATACAACCAGAAGGAGGCTACAACCCCCTATGTTCTATGGCTACAACTAGAAGGTGTCTATAACCACCTGTCATTGCCTCGTCCAACCACCCTAAAGTAGAAGTAGAATGATGGAACCACTGCCACACTATCACTGTGAGATATACCACTGTAAACCTGTACTAATAAGCATGAACCATGCATCAACCTATACCTCAACCTGTAATCAACCTGTACCATAAACATGTACATAAACCATTCACCAACCTGTACCAAACATCCTGTAATCATCCTATCGTGTAAACAAGTGCATCAACCATGCACCAACCTGTACCAAACAACCTGTAATCAACTTGTACCATAAACAAGTGCATCAACCATGCACCGACCTGTACCAAAAAAATTGTAATCAACCTGTACCATAAACAAGTGCATCCAACCATGTACCAAGTATGTACCAATCATGTGTCAACTACTCATAAACTATGACTCATCAATATGTACCAACATCATCAACTATACACCTCATGTATGTGCCAACTCATCA
>SNQJ01S0004370.1:137389-179521 GCA_010110895.2 Picea sitchensis
CAATCATGTGTCAACTACTCATAAACTATGACTCATCAATATGTACCAACATCATCAACTATACACCTCATGTATGTGCCAACTCATCAACTACTTGTCTCAATCATGTACCCAACATGTACCTTAACCAAAATCCCTCATCAGTTTCATCATCCAAATATGATTTGTAACTCTGTAATAGATTTAGTGTATATGATCACATACCTTCAAACCTTCATTAACTTTAACAACAAGAGACTATCATTTTAATCAAACTTTTCTTTAGTCTCACATGACTAGTTATGGATTAGTAAACAACCCTAAATTGAAATAATCATAACTTTGTATCTGTAATGAATAAAGCTCTGAAACTGATACAAAATTTTCTTCAGTGTGTTTTATGAAATTCCTCTAGGTTTCACTACTTGGAACCTCTTAGAAAAGGATTTATAGCAAAAATGGCATACCTTGCTGAATTATGGCTTATTCTAGAGAGAGACCTTGTAGAGCGTGCCCCGCATAGAGTATTTGTTGAATTGATTAGAAACTATTACACAACATACTACAAACTTTACTCTAACAAGCACATTTATTCTTACTAAATTTGAATATGTTATGAATAATTTATGACGTTTTTACCCAAAACACATGTTTTAGACTAGTTTCAGGACTAGCCACAAACCCTATTTTCCACGGAGTGTAACTCCAAAAATACAATGACCCACAAGATGAATTGTTTACCAAAAATACTTGGATATGTTTGCTCAATGGCATAGCAATTTCATGGTCTAAATCATTCTAGAAAAAACTTTATTGTGAAAATGGTGAGATGACCTGTAAATAACATACCTTAGAAAGCATCATCAAAATAATTTATCCTTCTTTGAATTCCAGCCTTCTTTTATTCACCTTCTCTCAGAAATTTGGCTTAGATATCCTTTGGTTACCTCAAACACCTATATATATTCAATATTCTCAAGTGTGATGTAAAATGAGAGAGTCTTGCTTCTTATTTATACTCTCCAAGTAGCTTCCTTAAAAACATCTTCTAGGTCACTTTGCCCACTTTCCTTATTTTAGGGTTAACCCATTTCTAATTTCTCCATTAAATTTATTATTTAAATAATTTATTTTTTATTAATTTTTAATTATAGTACACTCATCACTTCACTTTATTATTTACCTTCTAAAATATCTTAAACCACTTTGACTACTTTGACCTTTTGGGGCTTCTAGATGACATATGAGGGTCTTCCAACTTTGTAAGGCCATAACTCTCAAACCATGAGGAGTTATGTGACGTTCCACATACCACCAGAAATGGCATGAAAATCACTATCCATATAGGATAGTTTCACTGAAAAATTCATTGACCTTCATCTCATTATTCCACAAATAATCATGGGTTCTCTTACCATAGTTATAGGATAACTCAATCCGCAAAGTGTCTTCCCATGAGGGATTTCACCATAAGGGGACCACTTTGGAGTTCATCCATTTGTACTTATTATAAACCATGACAAGACAATAATGAGTCATCTTTACATCAACCAAACTTGGGTCTATTACCCAAACCTTTGTGCTACCGAGATATCTTCAAGGGTTGACATCAATAACAACCAACGTTAATCAACAGATTCTTCTCCATCTCTTCCATTCCCTAGTTGAACATTTCAACCTTATCTTTCAAGCATTCATTCTCTTTCCAGAGATGAGCATTGCTATCCCATAAGTCTTCCCACCTTTCTTTTTTTTTTTAGCCTTGCTGAGGTTTGTAATGTTATTGTAGTTGTGTCACAGTCAAGGATTAAATTTCTCTTATACCTTATGATTCATAAACAAGGAAATTATAGCCTACTTTCTTTACAACATAGATCCTCTGTGGAATTCAACTTATTGTCTCTCTCTCTCAATCTTTTTCAAAGTCTTTTTCTTTAAAAATGGCCACTAGGTCTTTGTCGTCTACCCTATACAAGGATATATTTTCGTCTCTTGGATAAAATACATTCTATTGGTTGTAACCTACACAAAACAACCAATTGGAAACACAATATCGTAAATAAAAAATGATGCTCTATAGACATTATGAATCTAGTGACTAGATACCAATGATATGTGATTTCTCTATTCTTAGTGTAGCCTTTGCACTGGGATGATTATCTAGCTCATTTATCCATGTAACATGCACACAAGGCCCTAGATGAAAATGGAATGGAATTATCTATTCTCAATGATGCATCCAAGGTAAAGTCTCTAACTCTAAATAGCCTGCTATCCCATACACCAATCAAGTTTATGAGTTCAAGTTATGGGTTGTACTCTGTCTTTATATACTCTACCCAACACTCAATATTCTCATTGATCAAATGAAGGAGCAATTGTGTTTGTTGTTCAAACAGAGTATGACATCACAATGAGGACTCTTATCCACATAAATGGGTGTATCAATGGTTTCTTGATCGAATACAAGGTAAAGGGAATAAGGATATGTTCTTGATTAATTATTAGGATCTATTTTAGATAGAAAGGATAATCTTACACATTCTGGTGCACCATCTAGTCTTCTTCTAGTTTCAACTCCTGTATATTTATCACCAAGAATTAGATTTTATGAATGATTTTTTTGAACAAATATAGATGGTGTATTTGTATATTGGCATTCTATTTCTTCTTTTCATTTTATTCTCCTTCATATTATTTTTCTTTCTTGAATCTTGGCTCATTTATTTGAAAATTTACTTGTTCTCTCACCTTATGATGCCCTGCTTCATCCAATTTTACATTTTCACTCTCTATGACTTTATGTAATGTTGTATTATAACATTTGTAATCTTTGATTCTTGATGAGTAAACATGATAGATACCTTCATCAGATATGGAGTTAAGTATACCCAAATCCTCAACATCTCTATTTATGTATCACGTGCTTCCAAAAATGTTGAAGTATTTAATTGTTGTTAGTCTACTCTTCCATAATTCATATGTTTTTATTTTTACTTTTATTGTTAACTTTGATTTTCCCTCTATTCAAAATGTAGACTGTGTTGTTGACTTCTTCTCTCCAAAACCTATCTAATATATTGGCTTTATTTTAACATTATTCTTTCCAAAAATTCTAGTCGACAGAAACTCAATTAAAACTCTAGTCAACTATCATGTTAGGTTGATCCTTGGTTGAACACTTTCATGGAAATCATCAGTGAGTAGGAGAAACATTGCATGAATGTACAATCAATGATACACAATGATATGAATTATTCAAAAATATGGTCAAATGATTCCATGACCATTCATCAATCTAACCATAACTTATCATATTATTCAACACTAGTCCACAATTCTCTCTTTCACATCTCTTGTAAAAATATCTGAAAGCATGGTTTCCATTCCTTTGAATTTTATGGTGAGGATGATGATAGGGATTTTTTTTTTTTTTGGATGGTTAAAGGAAGTAGAATCAGGTTTTGGTTCACTTACAATAGTATAACAATCCAACATATCAACAAAAACGTCATCTATAATAGTATGCTCAAGTTCTGACATGTGAGGAATAGGAAACTAATCAATCTGTTTGGCAAAATCAGTAGTAGGTTGTTCTTCTGGAAAACTAGTTTAAACTCGACTTGCAACAAACAAAACTTATCTGGTTTTAGAAAGGATAGATGTAGATAGGGAGGAAACAATGACATCATATCCAAGATCAATATTAATGAATGGATACATTTGATAATTGATGATATTATCTAAGGTTTCATTACTCTTTTCAAACCTAAAGCTTCTATTCAACTTAATAGATGTTTTCTCTGGTTCATTTATTAAGGAAACTATTTTAGATTCTATCTCTTCACAATTTTCTTCCTTTTTCTTGAGTTGGATTCTCATCAATTCTTCCATCCTTCTTATCTCTTCTAATTGAACCTTTTGGTTCATGATATTCTTTTTTGTTTCTTCAAGGCTTTGTGAAATTTTGGATTTTGAATCATGATCTTATTCATCATATTTTTGTAGCTACTCCTTTTGTTTTGAATTATTTTTCATAAGCTTCTTTGTTTCTCTTAAGGAACACATGAGCTCTTCTTCAAGATCCACTTCCCCATCTGTTTCAACATTTTCCTCTTCTTCTAAATCCATTGTTTATTTCCCTTTTTCAAGATACCAGATATAATAAATATGCAGAACATAAATAAAATGCTAAAAAAGGTAGAATAACAGTAATATATCCAGCCTAATCTCCACGATAACATGGAAATGATATAAGAACAACAACAGAAATAACACTTTGATTCAAAAAGAAATGTTCACAGGCCTCTTCGAGGGGGAAACCTCCAATCGAGCAACGCTCTATTACAATAATCTCCAAGCTAGGGTTTTCATACCCTCGACCCTTATTTATACTAAATATGTCTATCAAGAGAAGCATCTAGAGGAAGATCCTTCTAGAAGCGGAAGATTCTATTAGGTCTTCTTACATCCTCCTTATTCTATTTTATTGAAAGGCCTTATTAATATTGACCTTTATTACATCTGAATATATTGATCTGCCTATGTGCGGGTTAGGATCCTAACATGTTTGCCCCCTTAAAAACAACCTTGTCCTCAAGGCTTGAGATGTGGAAACTGCTACAGAATGGTAGCTGGTTCCCAAGTGGCATCTGCTGGAGTCGTATCTTTCCACTGGAATAACACTTCCTTGATGGTTCTCTGACGTAGGCGATGCTCACGCTGGTCCAAAACTGCTTATGGCTATAGCCAAATGGATCCTTCTTCAGCTAACTTGAGAAGGTTGGTTTGAATTTGGCACCTAGTTCCAATCACTTCTTTAAGCATGAAACATGAAAAACTGGATGTAGCTTCAACTGACTGGGAAGAGCTAACTGATATGCGACTTGTCCCACATGCTTGAGAACTGTATAAGGACCATAAAATTTGGGCGCTAGCTTATGACAATGCTCGGCCTTGAGGGAAGTTTGCTTGTATGGTTGCAGTCGTAGAAACACCTGATCCAAATAGACGTTCATAGCGACCTTGATTTGCTTGTTGCTTCATGTGATTATGTGCCATGACCAAGTTCTCTTTAAGGGTATGAAGAATATCCTCTCAAACTGTAAGTGTTTGGTCAACCTCCTGGACCTTCGAGGTACCCGATAAGTATGAGAGAACTGAAGGTGGCTTTTGTCCATATACCTCTTCAAAAGGAGTCATGCGAATAGTTGTATGGTAGGAAGTGTTGTATCACCATTCAGCTAGGGGTATCCATTGAGCCCACTGATGTTATTTTTCAGAGGCAAAACACCTCAAATATGTTTCCAAACACTTGTTGACAACTTTCGTTTGACCATCAGTCTGGGGATGATAAGTTGTGATGGGATGCAATTGGGTTCCCTGTATCTTAAACAGTTCTTGCCCAAAATTGCTTGTGAAAGTTGGGTCACGATCATGAATAATAGAGTGTGGCATGCCATGAAGCTTGAATACCTAGTCCATGAAAATTTGAGCCACTGTGGATGCAGTAAATGGGTGTTGAAGAGCGCAGAAATGAGAATACTTAGAAAGGCGATCCACAACCACCATTATGACTGATTTATTCCCTGATTTGGGTAAGCTGGTAGTAAAGTCCATAAAGATATCCTTCCAAATAGCAGGTGGAATCGGAAGCGGTTGTAGTGTGCCCAGAGATTTGACTATTTCTCCCTTGTTATGTTGACACACCTCACATTCAACGACAAAATTACATATGTCCTGTTTCATACCATCCCAGAAAAAGGAACGTTTGACCCTGTCATATGTTTTGGTGAACCCTGAGTGCCCCGCTGTGGGTGTAGCATGAAGCTTAGAAAGTACCGTGGATTTAAGCTTTGCTTGTTTACTTAAATACAAAGGGCCTTTGTATCGAAGCTCGTCCTGGAGCCAAGAGTACCCTGGGGGAGCCGGAGCCTTGGTCTGCAATTGCTGGATCAGATGCGAACTTTTGGGATCTTGAATCCATTCTTGGCGCACAACTTGGAGCCAATCAGGTACAATGAAGGAAAGAGAAAAAAGGGATCCTTTTTCTTCATATTTTTAGGACAGTGCATCCACCACTACATTGTCTTTTCCCTTCTTGTAAATGATCTCATAATCATAACCAAAGAGCTTAGTCACCCATTTTTGTTTCTCCTGGGAGGAAATGCATTGTTCCAGAAAGTACTTGAGGCTTTGATGGTCGGTCTTAATTTGGAAGTGTTTCCCCAAGAGATAAGGGCGCCATAGATCAACGACATGCAAAATAACCAACATTTCCTTTTAATAAATGGGTTTTCCCAGATTCCTTTCAGACAATTTCTTGCTGGTGAAGGCCAAAGGTCGACCCTCTTGCATAAGGATATCACCGATTCCTTTCCCTGAGGCATTACATTCCAACACAAAGGTCTTTGTGAAATTAGGAAGGTCCATTACTGGAGTGGTGCACATGGCCGTATTCAAGGTTTGAAAAGCTTGAGAAATGGCTGGAGTCCAAGTGAAAGAGTTATTTTTTAGGAGAGCAGTGAGAGGTGCTGCAATATTTCCATAGTTCTTAACAAACTTGCGATAATACCCTATTAAGCCTAGAAATCCACGCAATCTTTTGAGAGTCTTTGGGTGCGACCAGTCTTGCTTAGCTTCCATCTTTTTCAGACCCACCCTGACGCCATCCTTCCCAACTATATGACCCAAGTATTCTACTTCTAAGGCACAAAAAGCACATTTAGACTATTTCAGGAAAAGTTGGTGCTAGGAGAGGAGATGGAGAACTTGATCCACATGAGTAAGATGGTCTATCTAGGTTTTTCTATAGATGAGGATATCATCAAAGAAAACTAAGACAAAATGATAGAGAAAGGGACGAAAGATATGATTCATGAGGCTTTGGAAGGTGGAGGGGGCATTACACAAGCCAAAGGGCATGACCAAAAACTCATAGTGGACCTCATGAGTGCGAAAGTCCGTCTTGGGAATGTCTTCCTCTTTCATACGTATCTGGTGATAGCCCAAGAAAAGATCAAGTTTAGTAAAGAATTGGGTGCCACTCAATTCATCCAGGAGGTCATCAATGACAGGAATGGGGAATTTGTCTTTAATGGTTAGTTTGTTGAGGGCACAAAAGTCAGGACACATTCTCCAAGAACCTTCTTTCTTCAGGACCATGACTACAGGAGAAGAGTAAGGTCTCGTACTAGGGCGGATAACGCCTACATTAAGGAGTTCCTGGACCATTTTCTCAATTTCATTTTTTTGTGAAAAGGGGTGGCGATATGGATGGATATTGGGAGGAAGGTTTCCGGGTACAAAGGGAATGGAATGATCATGAACACCGCAGGAAGGAGGGAGTCCTTGGGGAGTGGAAAATACCATTTTATGTTTAGAAAGGAGAGCTTGGAGGTCATGTGGCACCGGGGGTGTCTCTGTTGCTTATATGTCATGGAGTTGGGCAATGACACCATAATGATCTTTTTTGAGTAGCTTTTCCATGCGATGGGAACTAGTGACCTCAAGTGAACTAGCATTGATGCCTTGGAATTTATATTGGTGGCCTTCCTAGTCGAATTGCATGGTTAATTCCTTAAAATCCATGAGAATGGGACCCAAAGTTCTTAGCCAGTCTGCACCCAACACAATGTCACAACCACCCATGTCGATAGAAAACATATGGGATTTTAGGTGGTAGTCACCGATTTGGACACACACATTTTCACAATGCCCTCCACATTTCATGGAACCACCATTGGCAATCATGATTTGGAAATTGTTGACAACATGGATGTAGCAATGATTTTCTTGGGAAATGTGGCGATGAATAAATTATGGGTGCTTCCACTATCAACCAAAATGATGACCTTCCGATGCTTGATGTAACCGATTAACTTGAGGGTTTGGGAAGCGGAAAAGCCAATGAGACCATTGAGGGAAATGATGGGTTCTACTTCGAGAGGGTTTGAGGGAGGGGTTATGTCAGTGATTTCAGGTGACTCAAACACAAGGGGATTTTCAAAATCCTCTTCCGAAATATCCTCAGAGATGGCCATAAAAATCTTTTGTTCCTTACACTTGTGGCCCGAGAAATATTTGTCATCACAATTATAACAAATGCCTTTGAGTTGGAGTTCATCCATTTCAGCACTGGTCAATTTTTGGATCTTTAATGGGGTGGAGGGAGTAGTGGGAGTGATGGGTTTAGGGCGAGGGATAAAGGAGGGTTTTTGGTTTTGAGATGATACAACCTGTTGTGCTTCTTTAGCTCTTTTAGTAGCCTCCACCCAAGTCGAGGGTCTATCCATGAGGACATGGGACTGAATCTCCTCCTTGAGGCCACTGATAAAACACTCTCAAAAGAAATCATTAGTCATGCCCTCTGTTCGAAAAGCCAGGCACTCAAAGGTAGCTATGAAGTCTTCTACTGTTCCAGATTGTTTCAACTTTGTCAAACGACCCAAATGGTAGGTGTTCGTGTCAAAGTGTTCATAAATCTCAGTCACAAATTAGGTCCAAGCAATATACCAATGACGAGAATTTTTTCTCCATTGCCACCATTGCCAACACTCTTGATCTAGATGGAGAACACCATAATGGAGTTTGTCCAAGTCATCTGTGATGTCATATAAAGAGAAATAATGTTCCATTTGGGTTACCCAACCAGTGGGGTCTGAGCCATCAAATTTGGTCACATTTACCTACGGAAGGCGTAGGTCATGTTGAAAGTGATGGTGCTGAAAGGTATCAAAATGGGAGGAATGTTCACCTTCGGTCTTTGGAGGTGCTTCTAAGAAATGGTCATCTGTAGGGATCTTCAGTTTGGTGTAGAGGGATGCAAAGATAGATTCACGATGGGTGGTCAGTTCTTGTTTGACTTCCTCCATTGAGGATTGCATGGTTGTATTTATGATTGTATTTATGGATGAATCGATGGAGGCAACAATAGCACTGAGTTGTTTCACTTCTTTTTGGGTCTCAAGGAAACCAGATTTCAAGGTGTTGAAGCGAGTTTCCAGATCTTGGCTACGGGTATGGGTGAACTGAAAAGGGGTGGGCGGGGTCAAAATTTTTGCCGAAAAATGATATGGATGAATGTGATAAGGGCAGAGAGATGAATCCAATGGAATAGGTCTCAAATAATGGTGGAAAATTTAATGGACTTTTTTTTTTTTTTTACACATGTGGAGTTATACTCCGGTCTGAAGAATACTACGGTGATGAAATCCCCAAATGCTTAACCAGAAAGAAATGTGTATTTACTTGGCAACCCGAACACAGTTGCGTGGAAATAGATCTGGTCTGTTTTAATTTGTTTATGTTTCTGTCTCCCAAGGGTTAGGTATTCAAGGGTTCTACAGACAAGGGTTTGCCCGATGCTATAGCTCTCTGATATAAGTGTGGGGTCCAACAATAGTACTCAGCCCAATATCTCATGGCACTAACTAAGGAGGATAGACCATACCCTTAGCCGTACTACCCGACTACCCAGGTACTAGAGAGTATCTTCCCGAGTGTTGTTCTCGGTGACACTATAGCAGTCCGACAGCTGATAGGTTTATCTAAAGAGGGCTTCAGGAAATCTAGGCTGATCCATACATAGGTGTTGTCTGATGCGCTACCACTCGAAGGGGTACCAACAAGGGTTACAAGGGTGACCAACAAATGTTCTCTTAAGAACCACTTGTATTTCCTGCATGTATGAATCCTTCAACCGCGGGTTTATGCACGCAACAAAAGATCTCTGTGGCTTAAAGATGCCATAATATGTCTCTACCCTGAAAAAAAATTCCCACAATTTCTTCCAAGGAAAGTGCTCTGATACCACTTGCAAGATACCAGATATAATAAATATGCAGAACATAAATAAAATGCTAAAAAAGGCAGAATAACAGTAATATATCCAGCATAATCTCTACAATAACACATAAATGATATAAGAACAACAACATAAATAACACTTTGATTCAGAAAGCAATGTTCACAGACGTCTTCGAGGGGGAAACCTCCAATTGAGCAACGCTCTGTTACAATAATCTCCAAGCTAGGGTTTTCATAACCTTGACCCTTATTTATACTAAATACGTCTATCAAGAGAAGCATCTAGAGGAAGATCCTTCTAGAAGTAGAAGCTTCTATTAGGTCTTCTTATATCCACCTTATTCTATTTTATTGAAAGGCCTTATTAATATTGACCTTTATTACATCCGAATATATTGATCTACCTATGTGCGGGTTAGGACCCTAACACCTTTATCTTCATCAATATTTGTTTATATTGCCATAAAGAGAGTTTCTTCTCTATCACTATCATAAATTCTTTCACTTCTTTCTTCAGACAAGTCACTAATGCCTTCTGAGTAGAGGATATTCTTCTGCTTATAAGAGTTCTTCTTCTTTTCATTATTTTCCTATTTGAGGTTATTTTTCTGTTGATAATTGTTTTTCCTTTTATTTATGTTATGGTCTTCTTCATCGTCACTACTTTCATTTTTCTCATATGGACACTTAGAAACAAAATTTCCTACTTTTCCACAATTAAAGCATTTAAAGGGAATCTTATCTTTGTATTTACCAGATCCCTTTTTGAAATTTCTCACAAAGTGTGTTTTCTCTACATTTGATTCATAGTTGGAATAGTCACTTCATTTGTGTTCTTTTTTCTCTGTCTTCTTTGAATATTTAAAGGATTATTCTTTCTTTTATGGTTTTTCCTTTTCAGTACTCATTTCATATGCAATGAGGATCCCATGAAATTCATCCATTGTTAATTTATCAAGATCCTTTATTTACTCAATGACGAAAATTTTGGCTTCAAATATTAAGGGGAGTGATCTTAGTAACTTTTGCATAATCATTGGTTTTGAAAATGTTTCACCAAGTCCTCTGATGGTGTTGACAATTTCATCCACATGGAGGAGAGAGGATGAAAAAGTTTCTTCGTATTTCATCTCCAGACTCTCAAACTTTCTTCTATGAGTTTGGAGCTTATCCTTCTTGACCTTGTCATCACCTTCATGGAATTTTTTAATTTTGTCCCGAATTTCATTCATTGATTTGCAATGCATTACTTTGAAAAAATATGATTCTGATAGACTGCACGAGATGGTGTTCATGGATTTTGCATCATTTTTACTAGCCTTTTTCTCGGCCATATATATTGGTGGAGTTATTCGATATGTAGAACCATGACTGATTTATAAATATAAAAACCAAGGGCCATTAGATATGTTTTCATCCTTATAATCCATAAGGAATAGTTTTTTTCATCAAACAATGGAGCCTGTTTGTAGAGAAACCTTCTTGATCAACCATGTGTGCTCCTGAGATCTACCTTCTAGTGGTTAGAGTATTGTTTCCGAAGGAACCCGATCTGATACCAATTGTTGAGAACACACTTATGTTGAGAGGGGGGTGAATTGGTATAAGGCTATCCGTTTTTTTTGTAACATTCATAAACCATAATGAAACAATCACATAAATGTAACAACTAGAAGACACAATATTTTACATGGAAACCCTTTCGGGAGAAAACCACATTTTGTTTTTTTAATAAATTTGTAGGCACCAAACTACTGTTACAAATGTTTGTAGGAACCATTCTAATGGAGACACTAATCTCTTATGTTTGTTTTTAGACACTTTCTCCATGTTTTTTCTGTGCTCGCTACTTCTTCTTTCACTAGACCAGCTCGAAACTCACTCATTTTTTCATCAAGTCTGCTCAACTCTTGCTCTTTATTCTTTCACAAGGTATATTAACGGATTATCACATACTTCATAACTCTCTCCTTTTTAAACAATATTCAATATTTCCTCATATTCTATTCTCATACGTAAATATTACATATCTTCTCTTCACCCACACCATATTTCTCACAATCCTCTTCTCCTTTTATAATTTACCATTAACTCTACATGAAAATTCATGTACATTTGAAAATACATGGCCTTCATTACATAAATAAATAATTTCCCTTTTTTAATTTACTTTTCAACATACCATGGGAAAAATACCACCATGGGTTTTTAAACTATGTGCAAACACCATGTGCACTTTCATTCCACTTTCACTTTTTAATTCACTTTTCTTTCTAATCCACTTTCACATATCTTCATGTTTAATCCAATTTCACATAACTTCACATTTAATCGACTTTCACGTAACTTCATATTTAATCTACTTTCATGTAACTTCATACTTAATCCACTTTCATGTAACTTCATGTTTAGTCTACTTTCATGTAGCTTCATATTTAATCTAGTTTCATGTAACTTCATATTTAATCCACTTTCACGTAACTTCATTTATAATCCACTTCCACTTTGTATTTATTAAAGTCACCTTTCCGTTGAATATTTATATTTGAATACTTACCTTTGAAATCAATGATAATAATTTATTCAACAATATTAGTGTGGGGTTTGGAAACATAGCCTACACAAAAGTTATTATTTCTAAGAACAATATATATATATATATATATATAATTAAATATGATATTTAAGTGCATTATGAGCCATAGAGGTAAATCAATTCTCAATCTAATCTATCAAGGAGATACTCATTAATGGTCAACATAAATCATCAACACAATACTCATCAACATTCATCCAAAACATCATCTCTTAATCAATCATCCCAAGGTGGAACTATTCTCTACAAGGTATTCAACAAATTATCAATATAACAATTGTGATGCAATAAGGGTGTTAAGATCCTCTTTGTTGGTAGCCCAAATACCATCTTGTTTGTTCAATTTTTGAAACACAAAACAAATTGACAAAGAGAGTTTTTGTACCCACTTATTAGCCTATATATACATCAGATTGATTGTTTCTGATGATTAATTTTTTTGATCAATTGTGTTTGATTTATTTCATAGATAGTTATATCATGTTTACCCATTTCAATTTAATGATTGGTAAGCATGAAATTGAAATCTTCCACGAGGTCATTGACTATACCCTTAGAGTTTTCTCCCTGTGTATAAGTGGAAAAACTTTTGTTTTAATTGGAAATATAAAAACATAAAGTTTTAGACCATGATTCATTGGTGGATACACAACCTTGCTAAAATTAAAAAAAATATTAAAAAAAATTCATAACTTTAGGTTAAAAACCAACCCCATGTGGTATTAATCTGATCTTTTTATTAAACCAAAATTCAGAGTTTTAATACATTTTTTGGTTTTCCTTAGCGAATTTCGGTTATGTGTTTCCCCCACCATATGATCCAAATGATATCATTTGACCGTTTTCGCTATCTTGTCAACTTATGACATGGTGTAGTGTCCATTCAATGAATTGATCAACCCTCTGTCATGTTCATCAATAACCGTGTTCATATTTTGACGTTTCATTTTCGGGTTGGTCCTTCATGACGAGAGAATAGGTTTTAGAGAATGAAGTGGGTTTTGAGTTTTTGGTCCTCTCGTTCTTGGTGGTTAATCAAAATTAGGAGTGGGAAATCATGGTAGTATCTCTTCAAACCCTTAGTTTTCGGTTCACCGCTAGCCATGCAAATTCAACTGTTTATAGTTTTGGGTTCGTACGAGCACACACTTCTTCATTCTGTGTTTTCTGGAACATAGTTTGCAAGATGATGGACCTTGTGGTTAGAGTAGAGCCAAATGGCTCACAAACATTGTTATCTCATGACGATTCCATGGACGACCTGGTTTAGTTCAGTTGGATAAAATTTATTCAGTCTTTCGAGGGTTTCAACTTATAGGTTACACAAGATTTTTATAAAACGTCTGATGGAACCGAAGCCAATATAGGTGACATTAAATTGTAGGTAATCAAAGAATATATAGCAGAGGAAACTGGTTTGTCATAGGAAGGTGATCGATGGTTTAAGAATATGAAAATAGATGACATACTATGGCATTCCATGTTGGTGTCCAAGAAGTCACGTTAAAATGTGAAGGGTATGCCTATAAAGTTATTTAAAACCTGCTGGCATGGTTAAATGTTGGTTATAAAACAATTTATTACTTGTTAAAGGAGTTATGGGTTGGTGTTATTGTTTCACATACGATTGCTAATGATTTTCCAAGGGTTCAAATTGAATTTACCATTCTATTTGCTCAAGACCCTACATAAAATGTCTAAGTTCTATAAGAGGAAAAACCATAACCTTGAATTTAGCCTGCTCCATCATGGTTTGATTTAGATTTTATTAAATGTCCAATTCGTGAACACAAGGGATACCTGACAAAATTTTCTATTAAGGAATGGGTTTATTCCTTCGCAATTTGATCCCGATTCTCATTTACCTCAGGGTATTGAAGAACCCGTCTTTCCAATTATTTCATCTCACTCTCTCTAAGATTTCCAAGTTGAGGTTAAAATACCAAAAGGATCTATCTTATCGACCAGTGATCCGATCAAGTTCCCTCCTGTAACCGAAATCACTTCTAAAAAATGTGATTTCATTCCAAAGAGAAATTTCGAAGAAATCCTTAGTCGTTTGAGGAACATGTCACCAAACATCCTTGGTCATTTTCAACCTCAGAATTCATAGGGTGACAAAAAAATTAAAATAAAGGCAAAACAAATTAAATAGGATACTTGTGACATGGATTTTAAAAATAAAATAAGTGGTCGAATTTTGTCGAGAATGACAATAAACAAATGTCAAAATCAGAGCAATATTGTTTTGACAGTAGTAATATAAGACATGAATTATGTTGAAGATGCAAACCTCGATTCCACCGGAGTGGGTTCACCACAATATGATTTATTTTCAAATATCCCTCCATTTCTTAGAGAATGTGAAGGATTTATAGGGATACATAATGACTTGAAAACAATGATAACACAAGGTAAACCTATAAGATCAGAAAACACACATCCTCTACCAGGTCTGAAACATGTATATTGCGAGGAGTGATTCACATGGATTTAAAGATATTATCAAGACATCCCGTACTTGCAAGCATGTCTTAACTAGGTGTTGGCTCGAAATAGAGATTTGGAAAGAGAAAAATTGGATTTGAGAGCCAATCTGCAACAAACTTCTCCTAGGACGAACAAAAGATCCAAGAAATATGGGGACATCATTATTAAACTCTTGACTAATGTCAATGCTATATGAATTTGGAAATGACAGATTCCTCTTTTTCAATTTTTTGAATTGGTAAACAAATTCTTAGATTTACTGATTTTATTGGTTTGTTGCAACAAAATTTATTTTCATGTTTTTTTCTTAGACTAGCTACAAAATCGCAGATTCTGTAGCTTGTCTAGAATTGGTTTATGAGTTTTTTTTCTAATTAAATTTTATTTTTATTCTTTTCAGGTCTTAAGAAGGAGCAAATTTCAAGCATTACTGGAACAATAAATCATCATGAGATGCTTCTAGTTTGCAAGTTGTTTCTTTTCAAACAATATAGAAAAATAGTTTTATTGGTGTAGCCACTCTTGCAAAATTACCATGAGACTGTTGTTACAAACCTAAATGAAGGATTATTTTTGGAAAGAAATTATTTTTGAAGATATATCTCTATCTTTTGGATATGAGAAACATATCAATGGTATATTTTAAATACTCATACTTTCCCAGATACAGGGACAATTGTTTTTGGAACCTAGAAGCATGGACTAAATTTTTTTGAATGAAAGATATGAAAATACAATATGTTCTATGGCTTTAGTTTGGAAAAGAAATTGTGTGATGTGATTATTTATGAGTCATGTTACCTTTCATATTTTTCAAATAAGAAAACATATATTTCATGAGTTAGCTTTCGTCTATTCATCATTATATGGTTTATTGCTTTTCTTCTTTCTGTTCACGACATAGTTCATTATTTCTAGTTATTATGATCCATGTGGTACATTAAATATAAGACATATATCTTTGTGTTATGATTTATATCAAACATTTCAATTTGTTATATCAATTGGAGGTGATCGAAGTTGTTTTTATCTTTGTGTTTTTGAATCACATAACATCACATGGATTATATTTGTCTTTCTATTTCTTACAAATCACTTTCAAATTATTGAAATTGCTTGAATTTGTTCATGTAATATCATAATTTTCCTTTGTCTATTCTGTAAAGTGCTTGCCATAGATTTATTCTTGGAAAATAGGTTACTGGAGCATATATTACACAGGAAGACAAAAATCACAGTTTATTTTTTATTGTTGATTAACAACATGTTAGTTATCTTTTATTAGCTAATTTATTTTTGAATGAATAATGATTAAAAACTCAAGGTTTAAATTCTTTGATCATTTTAGTTATATCATTACAAATCATATTCATTCTCTTTATTGTTAGGTTGATCCATTTATCAAGTTATTAATTAGTTATAGAACATATTTCCTTATCTTTCATGTGTTACTTAAACTCTGTTTCAACAGTGCAATTTCCATTTTCACAAGGCTTACATAAACCTTGTATTTCTACACAAGTGTTGTATATGAATTAGGTTGTGTGGTATTTTTCTATTAAATATAGATAAAGTAACAAAAGTACATACTAGTTTTGTATAGATAGATAGTCGTTTTGTTTTCTTAGTTTATCTTAGTATTTTCACTGGCCAACAGAGCCGTAAAACCCATGACCGTAGGTTAATTTAAACATCTTGGGTTAATTATACAACCTCAGATTAGATATTCCCTTCCTATTGACAGTGTTTTCACATACGCTCATTAACAAATGACGCTAGAAGGAGGCCCTGGACATCATTAATGACACGAGGAGGTCAAAAGACACCCCCAAATAATCGCTCCCCTGTCATAGCTTGTAGTCGCTCATACCCTATCTTTGTACCTGATCCAACCACTATGTCAAAATCCCAACTTGGCATTCCCACTGAACCTATGACACCGATTCCTCAAGGAATTGATGTACAAGAAATTATTCGTAATTCTCGCCAATCAATAATAAGAACCCAGGGTGCATTGTCCAGACTTAGATAGTTTGGTGAACAATTACATCAGGCCCTTGATTTTTCTAATCAACAAGAAGATACTCTTACCACTGGTTCTCCCAATCGCGCATTGCGTGATACTATTATTGATCGATTCAAAGAACTGGTCCAATGTGTTGGGGGATCTATACTTCCTCCTTTCCCACATGGATATTCTCCACCCTCTTCAGGAAGGGAATCCTCTGACAACGACAGTTATTTATTTGGGAAATCTCAAAATTCACACATCAACCCAAATGGATAACTAGAAAAATCCTTCCAGACCTTGGCTTGACCAAGATTTCGTGGCAATAACTGGACCTCAACATCCTTTACCCAAACATCCCAAAAAATCGTTACCCAAGTTTCATCCCAATTCTAAGCAATCAACCGATGATCATATTAAAAAAATTATATTGGATGTTGGGATTCGAAACATTGAACATGAATATGTCATGTGTAAGATATTCCCTTACACCTTTTAAAGAAATGCTTCCATCTGGTATTTTTCACAACAACCCCAAACTATTGTTTCCTAGGACAGATTTGAGACCTTTTTCATAGAAAAGTTTGGGTATGACAAATCTCTAGAAGTTCTAGTTATGTAATTGTCCAACATGAAGATGAATCCCAAAGAGAAAGTCAAGGAATTCAATTAGAGATTCCTTACACTTAAAAATAAAATCCCTACATAATCCATGCCTGCTAAAAACTTGATTATTTCTTACTATTATAAATCTCTACATCATAACATAGCTATATGGGTTAAGAGGTCCAAGAAAAAAATGTTGCTAGAATATTTTGAGGAGGAAGTTCTCATTGAAAAGGATATTCTTAGTTTTAAGGACAATGCAAATGCAGAAGATGAATCAACTTCCTCTTATAAAAAGAAGATATAAATCCTTACCAGACCTCCTCCAAATAAGAAAGAGAAAGAACCCTTAGATTTGGAGAGCTTACAGAAAGCCTTTCAAAAGTTATCTAATCAAGTTATAGACTTGAAAATATCTGCAAAGGGAGGTTATTTGAGTAAAGGAAATTATCAACCACCTTTTAGGAGATCGCTTCCAAATCCTCCAAACAGGTCAAATATCACTACAAAAGGTCTAAATTTTGAAGGGTTGCATCATGCTATACAAGCCATATTAGATGGAACTAATATTTCTGCTATTGTCCCACCTGAAAATCAAAATGATGCAGATGAGGACGAAAAGAAAAGCATGATGAGGAGGACTCATCTCTCCCAGTTTTTGGGCATCTTTTCGACAGTATTTTCCAAGATAATTTTGAAACTGTCCATAAAAACCAACATCCATATAATACTCGTAGTAAAGTTCAAAACACATGTTCACCCAAGAAAAATAAAAATACAATATCAAGACAATTGAGGCAGGTTGAAACATTGAAAAATCACATTTCCTTTGATTTAGACTACGACCCTATTGAGGATCTCAAAAGATTAAAAGAAAACATATCAATTTTTGAGCTGCTTAAGTTCTCTCCAATCCTATGGAAAATGTTACGAAGAATAGCTGATAACGGGAAAAAGAAAGATCCTTTAGATAAAAAATCAGTAGAAAATGGAATTAACAAAACAAAGGATATTGTGGACAAAAGTCCACCTACAAACCGTAATAAAAAGGATACACCAGATAAAAGCATAGGAAATTTGGATAAGATAACCTTATGTATAACAAAAAAACATCAGTAGGATTCTTCTCCCACACCACAAAAAAATGTACCACCATTTTTGTTAACTTTTTAAATCTTCAACAGAAATGTGCATAACTGTATGGTAGATTATGGGGCCTCATCAAATGTAATTCCTTTGTTTGTTTGTCAAAAGATCAATGATGAATTTGAACCTTATGATTTGAAAATTATTAAGCTGGACAGAACCAATGTCATAGTGGTTGGTGAGCTTAAATATGTATTGATTATATTATCATCTAACCCAAAATTTCACCAAGCAATTGACATAGTAGTCGTTGATATTCTAGAGGTATATGGAATGTTCTTAAGTAGATATCGGTATGAACAATTGCATGGTTATTTCACCATAGATTGGTCACATTTATGGTTACTAGTAAATGGTCAGCCAAACAATCTTAGAATTAATAGGGAACACTATCTGAAGTACACAGTTATAGATCTAAGCAACTCAAATGAACCTTTTACCCCTAGTGTAAATGCATTAGAAAGTCAAGGTATGAACACTTTCTTTGGAAATTTTTTGATTGGAATATCTACTATTACAGACCCAAATCAACAATCTGAAATATTAGTATGTACTCAGTAATCAACTTCTAAAATTGATGTAAATATTGTAGATGGTTGCGAGGATGATGAAATTTTCTCTCTATACTTTGATGGGTCTAAATCTCGTGAAGGAGCCAGTGTTGGTTGTGTATTGATTGAACCCAAAGGTAATAACACATTCATTTCTTATAGATTAGAATTTGAGTGTACAAACAACACGACAAAATATGAACCTCTCCTACAAGGACTCAAGAAGGCCATAGACCTTGAAGTCCAAAGCTTGAAGG
The DNA here is from genome assembly GCA_010110895.2 of Picea sitchensis. Taxonomy (NCBI): domain Eukaryota; kingdom Viridiplantae; phylum Streptophyta; class Pinopsida; order Pinales; family Pinaceae; genus Picea; species Picea sitchensis. The sequence continues at coordinate 156,830 of SNQJ01S0004370.1, forward strand.
TATTTGGAGATTCTGAAATTGTAGTTACATAGGTGAAAATTTTTATTCATCATTTATCACCTCACCTAAAGAATTACCAGACTGAGGTATGGAATTTAATTAATACATTTCTCTCTTTTAACGTAAGTTCTATCTCTATATCTAGTAATTATGAACCAGATTTGTTGGAAAATGTAGCATCAAAATTGTTACCTATTGAAGGATTTTCTCCTAATGCATTTTCTATTGAATTAATGTTCAGGCCATAAATCCCCGACAATATCACCAATTGGTAAGTGTTTGACGATGATCAACAAATCGTAAATTTTTTGCGTATGGAGGACACTTTCCAAGATGTTGTAATTGATTAAAATACTCACAATGAAAATCTCCACGATTTTTTGGTAATATTTGATCCTCGTTCTATTGAAACATCATTTGATCTAGTAAATTATATCCCTAAGTCTGTCATTAGATTATAATTTTTTTATGATTTTCATGAAAAATTTAGGGGAGTGGTTAACTGTAAAATGAACAGTTCCTTGCTGTGATATGAAACTGTAAATTTACTAATGCAAGATAACCCGCATAACATTAATTTGGGAAAAGGGTGCTCTCAACAAGAAAAATATTCATTCATTAATTTTTTTAATGAATTTAAAGATGTATTTGCTTGGATGTACAATGATTTAAAAACTTTTGATCCGAGCATAATACAACACGTAATCCCCATGAATCCCCAAACCCAACCATTTCAACAAAAAACTTAGTAAAATGCATCCTAAATTAGAACCCACAGTAAAAAAAGAATTGAATAAATTATTAACAACAAATATCATTTTTTCAGTTCGACATACCCAATGGGTATCCAAATTGGTCTCGGTAAGAAAAAAAAATGGAGAAATACGACTCTGTGTCAATTTTCATAACTTAAACTGAGCCTCTGATAAAGATAATTATCATATTCCTCCAATGGAAAAAATATTGCAATAAGTATCTAGTTCTGGAAGGCTATTCTTATTAGATGGTTTCTCAGGGTACAACCAGGTCCTCATGTCTCCATTAGATCAGTTAAAAACCACATTCTGCACCCCTTCGGGCACTTATGCCTATCAAAAAAATCCTTTCAGACTAATTAATGTCGGAGCCACTTTCCAAAGGGAAATGGATATTGATTTTTGTAGCCTTATCAACCAGTCAGTTGTTGTTTACCTAGATGATGTCACTATCTTTTTGAAGGATACAAGAGAACACTTGTCACATCTTAGAGATGTATTATATCGTTGTCGTAAGTTCGGTATTTCATTAAACCCCGAGAAATCACTTTTTTGCAGTAGAGAAGGGAAGATTACTTGGATTTATAGTTTCAAAGGATGGAATGATAATAGACCCTGAAAAAACTCAAGATATTTCCAATATTCCTCCCCCATCTTCCAAAAAGGTAATGCAATTGTTTTTGGGTAAAAAAAATTTGTCAGGCGTTTTGTTCCAAGATTTTCTAAGATGGTTAGGCCACTACAAAACATGATTAAAAATGATGTTATTTTTAAATGGGGACCACAAGAAAACATGGATTTTAATTCCATTAGAAAATCTATCACATAATCCCCCTCAATGAGTCTTGATTTCTCCAAATACTTCACTCTTTATAATTTTGCATTAGACATATCATATGCTACTGTATGTACCCAGAAAAACACTGACAAGCCAATGATAGTAAAATCCCATTTCATTTATGAGTTATGTCTTTGAAGGAGTAGAATTAAATTATCCTACGGTTGATCAACAAGCATATGCTATCGTTAAGGTAGTAAAACATTTTATACCTTATCTTTTGAAATCCAAGATAAAAGTCATTGTTCCTTACCTTGTAGTAAGAAATATGTTAGTTCAAAGGGCTTGGATAAAGGAATAGGGACAATTGGATGACTTACTCTCTTTGGGAATATGATCTCAAAATCACGCGGCTAAATTTTAGAGGCGAGGTCTTTACAAAATGGTAGATGACTCAATTGAAATGCCTGATAAGGAACTAGCAGTACTAGATGAAATACTGCATCATGAAACACAAATGTTTTGTACACAAATTATGTCTAATTATTGGTATAATGATATTAGGTTTTATTTGTTGCACAGAACTACTCCTCGAAATCTCAATCCCAAAAACAAAAGAGCACTAAGGATTAGATCTGTACCTTTCAATTAACTAATCTTGTATTGTTTACAAATAATTTTTTCTAGTGTATTACTACATTTCCTGGAAAGGGAAGAATTTGAAAAAGTGTTAGTTGAGATACATTCTAGTGATGTCGGAGACCATTTTGGTGGGGATACAACTTCCCAAAAATTACTTAGGGTTGGTTACTATTGGCCCACATTATTTAAATATTCTCATGCTATGGCTCATAGGTTTGTAAGTTGTCAAAAGATCTCTTGTAGGGCAGGTCAAGAAGGTTGCATTTCCCATGCGATATTACCATTATAGTAGGCAATGCCATTCGACAATGGGGCGCGGATATAATAGGTCACGATTAACCCCCATTATTCCTTGACAACACAAACACATTCTCCGCGACAGTTATTTTACAAGGTGGTATGAAGCTTTAGAGTTAAGGGTAGTAAACACTAATCAGGTAATTGTAGTAAACACTAATCAGGTAATTTCGTTCTTAAATTCTCATATCATCACACATTTTGGGATACCTGAATGTTTAGTTTTTGACAATGCTTCTTAGTTTTATTCCTTGGACATGAATGTTTATGATTTAGAAAAGGGAATTAAGTTAAAATACTCCACTAGTTACTATCCTCAAGGAAATGGCATGGTTGAGTCAACAAACAAAAATCTAATTAAAATATTGAAAATAACAGTGCCAGATAATCACAAAAATTGGCACAATGCATTATATAACACACTGTGGGATGACAGGGTCACCCCAAAATAATCCATTGATAATTCTCCTTTCTTCCTCGTGTACAAAAGAGAATATATCCTTCCTCCCCATGCCTTGATCCCATCACTTCAATTAGATCAGAAGGTTCAAGAGGAAGAATTTCCTCCTTTAGAAAATTGAATAAATGCTTTACTTAAATTGGAAGAAATTAGGACACAATCCAAACAAAAATTGGATCAACACCAACAATTTGTTAAACAATGGTTTGACGCAAGTTCATCCTTTGATAGAAACTTCGACGTAGGGGATTTGGTTCTCAAGTGGGATAAATCACATGAGGACAAAGGGGAACAAACCAAGTTTCAAAATCTATGGTTGGGACCATTTGTTATTGCAGAAAAATTGGGTCCTATTTCCTTCATCTGCAAAATTTGGAGGGGCAACCAGACACTTTCCCGGTGAATGGAAAAAATCTCAAGAAGTATTTTTATTGATCAAAATAAGACTTGCCCCCCTGTAAATATCCAAATTTGTGTACAATTTGTTTATTATTATTATTATTATTGTGTTGTTGATTTATTTCTTTTCTATTTGATTGAATTATTTCTGACTCACAAACAATTGTTGAAGGAAACTTTTATCATCAGAATTATGATTGGATGGAATTTTGAAACTATTCAAACATTTTTTATACTAAGACTTAGCCCAGATAATTTGTTTATAAGACAACTATCCTAGAAGTTCTTTTCCAGAATATTATTCCTTAAATTTTATCAATATCTTTGGGAAGTACGGTTATCTTTAAAAAATTTACACCGTCCCAATTCTAAAGAGATCACCTCAAAGCACTTCCCCATTCTCTATATGTTTTCTTGAGTGAAATATAAATGTTTAAACCATGATAGAACTATCATTTCTAAAAAGAAAACAATAATGATCAGTCATACACCTTCCTGATTATCAATCTCCAGTATCACCTCGCCCTCTTTGTCAGTTTGAAATCTCCAAATTCTATCATTATAAATGACTGAGGAGGGTTGGAAGCACTTTAATGTGTGGTAAATGTGTGTAAACTCATCGGGGTACTAAACAATCCTGCTGGTAGCGGGTAAATGTACGCATGATACCAAGACAACTTCATCGGGGTATTGAACAGGCCTGTTGGCAGTGAAGCAATGTTGGGTTCGAGATAGGTCAGGTATGTTTTTATAAGTTGATCATATATTTAAAAGAAATTTAATATCATGGATAGAGAAATTTTGGATGGGCTTAAAGTACTTGAGTGGGTTAAATGACATTCCTGTCGAGGGTATGAACGCCTGCTGGCAGTAGTGGCATTGTCAATGGTATTAAATTTACCTTTATAAATGTCGTCACCTTTTGATCAAAACTAATATTAAGGTTATAATCATCTGTTAAAGAACTTATTTTCTGAGTATGACTGTGCTAATCGTGTTCTGATCTATTCTTAATATGTTTAATCTTAAAGTAAGATTTGTTTCAAGGAAGGTTAAAATGTTATCTAATTCTTTTTTTTCCCTGACATGAAAGTTTGATGATGCAGAGATAACCTCTTCTCCCAGTGAGTCTCCATTTTTGGCAACCCAACTACCATCTCGTTTCTTCAATTTTTGAAACACAAAAAATCGACAAAGAGAGTTTTTGTACCCATTGCTTAGCCTATATATACGTAAGATTGATTGTTTCTGGTGATTACTTTTGTTGATCGATTGTATTTGATTTATTTTGTAGATATTTATATTTTGTTTACCCATTTCAATTTCATGATTGGTAAGCATGAAATTGAAATCTTCCACAAGGTCCTTGACTATACCCTTAGAGTTTTCTCCCTGTTTATAAGTGGAAAAACTTTTGTTTTAATTGGAAATCTAAAAACATAAAGTTTTAGACCATGATTGATTGGTGGATACACAATCTTATTAAAATTTGTAAAAAATAAATAAAAATCATAACTTAGGGTAAAAAACCAACCCCATGTGGTATTAATTTGATCTTGTTATTAAACAAAAAATCAAATTTTTAATACATGTTTTTGTTTTTCCTTCAAGAATTTTGGTTATGCGTTTCCCCCACCATATGATCCAAATTATATCATTTGATGGTTGTCTCTTCCTTATCAACTTATGACATGGTGTAGGGTCCATTCAATAAATTGATTGACTCTCTGTCCTGTTCATCAATAACTGTGTTCATGTTTTGACATTTCGTTTTCAGGATGGTCCTTCATGACCAGAGAATAGGTTTTAGAGAATGAAGTGGGTTTTGAGTTTTTGGTCCTCTCATTCTTGCTGGTTAATCAAACTTAGGAGTGGGAAATCATGGTAGTATCTCTTCAAACCCTTAGTTTTTGGTTCACTTCTAGCTATGCAAATTCAACTATTTATAGTTTTGGGTATGTATGAGCACAACCTTCTTCATTCTGTGTTTTCTGGTACATAGTTTGCAATATGATGGCCCCTATTGTTAGAGTGGAGCCGAATGTCTCACAAGCATTGTTATCTCATGATGATGACATGGACAACTTGGTTCAATTCATTTGGATACAATTTCTTCAGTCTTTCGAGGGTTTCAACTTAGAGGTTGCACACGCTTTTGCTAAAACGTTGGATGGAACCAAATACAATATAGGTGACATTCACTTGCAGGTAAGTGAAGCATCTATAGCCGAGGAAACTAGTTTGTCATAGGAACGTGATCGACAAGGATGATTTTAAGGATGGAAATTTATTTTAAAATGTAGAAACCTTGGTGAATCTTACTAATCCTTCATATGCCAACTATAAATGTTTGGTGACGTTTTTGTAAATATATTCAAATTTCTAAGGATTTTATATAGTTTGTATAAAATTTTGGCGATTTTTAAGTTAAAATAAATTTATCTTGTAGAATATGGGCGAATCATTTTTAGAATAGAGAATCAGTTTTTGGGAAAAACCATGGAAAATTAGCCCATGAGTAAAATTTAGCCCCTGAAATTATCCCTGGTGATCGATGTTTTAAGAATATGAAAATAGCTGACATACCGTGGAATTCCATGTTGGTGTCCAAGAAGTCATGTTAAAATGTGAAAGTTATGCTTATATGGTTATTTAAAACCCGCTAACATGGTTTATTGTTGGTTATAAAACAATTTATTACTTGTGAAGGGCATTATGGGTTGGTGTTATTGTTTCACATATGATTTCTAATGATTTTCCAAGTGTTCAAATTGAATTTACCATTCTATTTGCTCAAGACCCTAAAGAAAATGTCTAAGTTCTATCAGAGGAAAAACCCTAACCCCGAATCTAGCTTGTCCCATCATGGTTTGATTCACATTTTAGTAAATGTCCAATTGGTGAACATAGTGGATACTTGACAAAATTTTCTGTTAAGGAATGGGTTTATTCCTTCGCAAATTGATCTCGATTCTCATTTACCTCAGGGTATTAAAGAAATTGTCTTTCCAAATATTTTGTCTCACTCTCTCCACGATTTCCAAGTTGAGGTTCAAATCCAAAAAGTTTCTAGCTTATCGACCAATGATCCGATCAAGTTCCCTCCTGCAACCGAAATAACTTCTAAAAAACATGATTTCATTCCAAAGAGACCTTCGGAATAAATCCTTAGTCATTTGAGGAACAGGTCACCAAACGTCCCTGGTCATTTGCAGCCTCAGAATTAATAGGGTAACAACAAAATTAAAAGAAATGGGAAAAACATTAAATAGGATACTTGTGACAACGATTTTAAAAATAAAATAAGTGGCCAACTCTTGTCGAGAATGACAAGAAACAAATGTCAAAATTAGAGCAAGCCCATTCCGACAGTAGTAATAGAAGACACTAATTATGTCGAAGATGTAAGCCTCAATTCCACCAGAGTGGGTTCACCAAAGTATGATTTCGTTTAGAATCTCCCTCTGTTTCTTAGGGAACATGAAGAATTTACAGGGATACATAATGATTGAAAATGATGATAGCATAAGGTAAATCTATAAACTCAGACAACACACATCCTCTACCGGGTCGGGAACATGTATATTGCGAGGAGTGCTTCACATGGATTCAAAGATATTATCATGACATCTCGTACTTGAAATCATGTCTTAACCAGGTGTTGGCTCAAAATAGAAATTTGTAAAGAGAAAATTTGGATTTGAAAGTCGATCTTCAACAAACTTCTCCTAGGGCGAAGAAGAGATCCAAGAAATCTGGGGAAATCATTATTAAACACTCAACTAATGTCAATGTTGCTATGAATTTGGAAATGTCAGATTCCTCTTTTTTGAACGTTTGAATTGGTAAACAAGTTCTTAGATTTAATGATTTGATTGGTTTGTTGCAACAAAAATTATTTTCATGCTTTTTTTTTAGACTAGCTACAAAATCACATATTTTGTAGCTTGTCTAGAATTGGTTTATGAGTTTTCTTCTAATTAATTTTTTTATTATTCTTTTCAAGTCTTAAGAAGGAGCGAATTTCAAGCATTGTTGGAACAGTAAATCATCATGAGATGCTTCTAGTTTGCAATTTGTTTTTTTTAAAACAGTATAGAAAAATAGTTTTATGTAACCACTCTTGCAAAATTACCATGAGACTGTGTTTACAAACCTAAATTAAGGATTATTTTTGGAAAAAAAATATTTTTGAAGATCTGTCTCTATCTTTTGGATATGAGAAATAGATCAATGATATGTTTTAAATACTCATACTTTCCTAGATATATGGACAATTGTTTTTGGAACCTGGAAGGATGGACTAAATTGTTTTGAATGAAAGATATGAAAATACAATATTCTCTGTGTATTTAGTCTGGACAACAAATTGTGTGATGTGATTATTTATTAGTGATGTTACCTTTCATATTTTTCAAAGAATAAAACATATATTGCATGAGTTAGCTTTCATTTATGCATCATTATATGGTTTAATGTTTTTCTTTTTTCTTTTTTCTTTTTGTTCACGATATAGTTCAATAGTTCTGGTTATTACGATCCATGTGGTACATTAAATATAAGGCATATATCTTTTTGTTCTGAGTTATATTGAACATTTCAATTTGTTATATCAATTGCAAGTGATTGGATTTGTTTTCATCTCTGTGTTTTTGAATTACATAACATCACATGGATTGTATTTGTCTTTCTGCTTCTTACTAATCACTTTCAAATTATTATTTGTCTTTCTGTTTCTTACAAATCACATTCAAATTATTGAAATTGCTTGATTTTTTTCAGGTAATATCATAATTTTCATTTTTCTGTTATGTAAAGTGCTTTCCATAGATTTATTCTTGGAAAATAGGTTACTAGAGCATATCTTACACGGAAAGACAAAAATCACAGTTTCTTTTTTATTGTTGATCAACAACATGTTAGCTATCTTTTATTAGTTAATTTATTTTTGAATGAATAATGATTAAAAACTTAAACTTTAAATCCTTTGATCATTTTAGTTATATCATTACAAATCATATTCATTCTCTTTATTGTTAGGTTGATCTATTTATCAATTTATTAATTAGTTATAGAACATTTTTCCTTACCTTTCATGTGTTACTTAAACTCTGTTTCAATAATGCAGTTTCCATTTTCACAAGGCTTACATAAACCTTGTATTTTTACACAAGCATTGTATATGAATTAGGATGTGTGGTATTTTTATATTAAATATAGATAACGTAGCAAAAGAACATACTAATTTTGTATAGATAGATAGTTGTTTTGTTTTCTTAGTTTATCTTCGCATTTTCACTGGCCAACAAAGTCGTATAACCTATCAGGGTAGGTTACTTTAAACGAATTGGGTTAATTAGACAACCTTGGACTGGATCGTCCCTTCCCATTGACAGTGTGTTCACATATGCTTGTCAACACTCTTCCATTATAAAATTATATGGCCTCATAGCCAGGTCATTATAAAAAAAAACAAGGATGAAACTTTCTCGCGTCTTATTCCAACTCCCATGTATCATATTTATTTAATCACATCATGTAATGGAAAACACAAGTGCTAATGAAACTAATGGAAATACTTGCACACTATCTTTGAGCCTTAATGAACGAAAGTCAACCAGGAAAAAATCACAACCAATCCTCATTTTTTTCATTCAAGTCACACCACAAAGGATAATTGAACTATTCAACCGATGTTCATAACCACAGTCACAAATAATTCCCATAATTAATATGACACACAGTCAATAAATCCGTTGTCATTGTCACACTAATTGATCATTCATCCAAAACAACACAACCAATTATGATATAATATAACAACAACATTCAACTAGCATGCACATGACCATTTGAATTACCAAGACCATCAAATGTTCTTCAATCATTTGAAGTATCATTATTATGATTGGCATTCCTCCCTATCCTCAAATTAGTATCATCAAAGTCATGAATATTGACAAAATCATTAATACCATCAAGTTAATATCATTTAATCAACAATATTTTAAAATCAATATATTAAAACTATAAAAATCAACAAATCACTTATCAAGTCATTGACACCATCATTATCACCAATCAAACATCGATATCAATGTCATTATCAAATCCTAAATAACATCAACAAATCAATCTCAATATCAATACCATTAGCATCATCAATATCAACAAATTATTATCATGTTATCAAGGTCATAAAGATTATCAATAAAATCAATACATTAATAAATTATATATAATCACCATTGATATCCTCAATGGTGTAAATCATCAACCAAAAATCATCATCCAATGACTCAGTATCATTAATCATCAACATCAACATTGATTCATGGAATCAACTCGATCATCAATCAACCAACATCATCATCAAACCAATCATCAATTAACAACATCTCCATCATTGAACAAATTAATAATATTACTCATTTACCAACATCATCCACATCAAATATCAATATCATCCTTAAATCATTAATACCACCAAATCACTAACATTTTCATGATTAACATCATTTACATATTCAAATGATCAATGTCATCTCGGTTATCAATAGTCCATATCATAAAGAGCACCGATATCATTTTTTTTTGTAAATTCTAGAACTAATCTATTAAAAATATAGTAGAGATACAATCAGAGAGTCACAATGCTTATCCCTGTGAATGTACAAAATTGAGGCCTGCCATTATTTGGAAACTGGGATGGGAAAAGACTTGATCATCCTTCCTTCCCTTTGGTGGGAAACCTATCTTACAAAAAAGTTGAGAGTTATTTGTCTATTTTCTTACTATAATAAGACCAAAACAACTTGAAATGTCCTAAATGAAAAAAAAATTGAAAAAGAAAAGAAGCCTAGGAGTCAAGTGTGCTTGCCATTCACAATGGGAGGTCCATCCGGAAGAGTCTCTTATACAATGGGGCATCAACCAAAATCATTGTCATTGTTGTTGGAGGAGATATAGATGTTCAAGCTTGGTTCCTTGATCGAGAGGCCTACAATCTTGATAAAGGGAGCCATCAATGAACTGTGTTGGCCTAGAGTGGTCTCAACAACTGGTTTGTTGTAATTCTCTTGAGGTTTTGAGGTGCTAGGGTGGGCCATAGAAGGAAGGGGATGGGTTACAAGGGAGGGATGAAATAATAGAGGAGGACGAGTAGTGGGGAATGGTATGAGCGAGGAAAACTAGGAGGGCTCTGGAAAAAAACACCCGGGAGGTCGAGGAGGGTGCAAGCGAGAAGGTGTTTTACCACCCAGTAATTGTGACAGTGTTTGGAGGTGAGACGAGATGCTGGGAGGGAGCTTGAAACCTACTCTTCCTAATCATCTAGTAGCTTCTGTAGTGAGTTGGGGACCGAGGATTTGACTCCCTCCTAGTTGGCCAAGAGGGGTAGGGGAGGAGCTCTAGAAGCTCATCCACCACAACGACTTCACCCCAAGGTGGGGGTGACACATTTGCGGGGATGCATGAGTGAGGGATTTTTCCTGTAGGGAGTTTTGAGGGGAGAGTTCCACCATCAATTGCAGAGAGCATAGGGTTTCCACTTGTGGAGAGTAGAGAGATAGCTCATGGAGGAAACAAATGAAGAATCATAGTATAGGTTGCGGCTAGCGGAGTGATAAGAACCATGTGGAGAGGGGGTCAAATATAGCACCATTAATGCTACCAACATTTGCAAGGATGTGGACTTGTGTGAAGTATAGTAATCATGCAGGTGGGGAGTGAGAGCCATAGTCAGAGTAATGGAATGTTGTCTGAGGATGGGAGGGCGATTAATTCGCATGAGGGGATGAGGTGGAGTGAAACCAGTCTTCATTTTGCGTGTTGAGGGGAATTGAGGTTCTCTCCAAGTGGACAGGGGTGACATCCACATCAGGGGAAGAAGAATACCTAAGCACAGTGTCTATACAAAATCGCTTGAGGGAGTGGTTGGATAGCTCATCCATGGTATGTCCTTGAAGGTCAGAGTTGTTCATGAAGCTTTCATTGGGAATTTTGTCTGCTAGGGTTTTTTTCTTGCATTGGACATGGAGGAAGGAGATGGAGTCCTTGAATTCTATAAGTTGATACAGATGATGAAGAACCTGATCCAAATGCCAACTGGGGGAAATTTTTGGTCTTTGTGAGCCATATTGAAGACAAACTGCCATAGAGATGATTAGTTGAGAGTCACCTTCGACTAAAAGAGGAAATAATGCTCTTTGTCGAGCTATTCTGAGGCCATGGAGGAGACCTAAGAGTTAGGAGGAATTTTTCATGTCATGGCCTATGGCTCAGTAGTAAATATGGACAATGACACACATGTTGTCTCTGAAGACACCTCCAAATCCCGCAGGAATAGGATTACCTTTTGAAGCACCATCGAAGTTGAGTTTGAGAAAACCGTGAGGAGGAGGGAACCATTGCTCTAGTCTAGAGGGGGACCTCATGTGGGAATATACATGAGAAAGGGGGACCACGTGGGTGGTAGGAGTGATGTCCCATCACTGAAGAATTTAATATTCTTTTGGTTGCGCATTAAAGTCAAGGTCAAACCAGGATTGGAGATGAATTGTTTCTATTATTTGTTTTCTGCAAGTTTCCCAGAGGGTGTCTTCTAAGGAAGATTGGTTTTCAAAAATGTGGCAATTTCTCTCTTTATAGATGTTCCATATAATTAATCCAGGGAGAAACTACCAGAGACGATTGAGGATTGTCAGCCCAATTTTTAAGAGTATGAGTTATGTTTCCAAGAGCCCGGTCAGATTTTCTACAAAGCATTGCTGCATTATCCCATATGTTGTTGGAGAGGGGGAAACTATCAAGGAGATGGTATATGGATTCCTCATTGTTGTAGAAAAGAGCACATCTTGAAGGTCTAGAAAATCCTCTTTTGAGGTTGTTGTCCCAAGTTAATATGCGCCTGTGGTGGACCAAACATTAAAAGATTGATATCTTTGACCAAGTTTTGAGGGACCAAAGCTTTCCCCAGCTAGGGTCTGGAGGATCTGGCGAGGGGGGGTTGAGATGTTGATAGGTTTATTTGACTATAAAAATTCCTTTTGGCGAGTACCCCCATCTGATATTTTCATTATCCTAATTGTTTCAAATTTTATGGTTGTTCAGATCTTGCACGATTTGCACTCTAGTTTCTTCCGACAGGTGAAGAAGGGAGTTGTGAAGTGGTAACCATTGCCTGAAGTTATGCTGATACGTAATATGAAAGTGGTCCTCAACCTTTGTGTTTCCTTGTGGTGGTAGGTTGTTCTATCTTTCAAAAATTGGAAGTTGCTTCCAAGACTCTGACCAGAAATTTGCGTGGGTGCCATTTCTAATTTCCCAAAAGTTGTGTTGTTGGATAAGGTGACATTGGATTTTTGTAGAATTCCAAATGAGGGAGCCTTGAGAGTTAGGATTGAAGTGGATCAGGTTGTGAGGGTCCCAATTTGGGGAATATTTTTTATGCCTGATCTATACCAATGGACTGGAGTTGTTGGATATCGAGTTCCGCCAGGTTTTCGTGCTGAGAGTTTCATTGCTCTTGGTTGGATCCTTTAGGCTTAGGTATCCCATTTTCTTTGGTGAACATATTGTGTCCCATTTTACCAAAGCCCATTTGTGGTTGTTATTGTCACCACTCTAGATAAAAGTGTGTTGTATCTTCCGGATGGAATTGATCACCCATTTGGGGGCTTCCAGAACAAAGAAGAGATACAAAGGCATCGTTTGCAAAACAAAATTTATGAGAAATAGATGCCCTACTAGATTTAAGGGTTCTAAAGGTCTAGGAGGAGATATTTTGAGTTAATTTGTCAATGAGTTCCTTCCAGGTGGAGTTTTTGATGGTTGAAGCGAGTAGGGGAGTGCCCAAGTATTTGGAATGAAGAGAGGAGGTATAAAAACCCAGGTCTCTAGCAATGTTTTTTTGGGTAGTGGGGGGCATGCTGAAGAATAAGATGAGATATTTATCCAAATTAAAAAATATTCCCAAGGCATTTGAAAATGTTTTGAGTAGGATTTTAAGGGTGTGAGCTTCTTGAATGGAGTGGTGTGATAGGAGTAGGTTATCATCAACAAATTGTTGGTGGATCAAGGGATGAGTATTATGGAGACTTAGTCCTTTGAGAGAGTCGTTTGAGTAGGCACCTTTTAGCATTCGAATTAACCCTTTATCCATAAGGATAAAAAGAAAAGAGGAGAGGGGATCTCCTTGTCAGATTCCTTGGGAGGGGATGAAGGTGGGGGAGGGGGTTCCATTAAAAATAATAGAGAAAAAAGTGGAGGAAAGGGGAGAGAGGATCCAACATACCCAATCTTGGCTAAAGATGAAGGCTAGAAGAATATTTTCAATGTATTCCTAGCTGAGGAAATCAAAATATTTGGAGAGGTCTAGTTTAAGAAGCATGCCCAGTTTCTTGGTGGTTTTTAGGGAGTGGATAACCTTATGGGATAGAATGATTCCATCAAGAATCTTCCTACCCTTGACATATCATGTTTGTTCATGGGAAATGAGCAGGGGAGGGAGAGGTTTTAACATGTTATCTATGACTTTAGTGATGATTTTGTAGATAACATTGTAGAGAGCTATGGGTCTGCACTTGATTGGAGATGCAACATTTTATTCTTTAGGGATCAAAGTGAGAAAGGTGGCATTGAGGGAAAGTTGGACCCATTGATGATTGCACAATTATTCCACGATGTCCAGTACATCCAATTTTAGCATATCCCAACAGACATGGAAGAAGTTGATTGTAAAACCATCTGACCCAGGAGTCGTACCTTCTTTCATTTTCATGATAGAAGATTACACCTCTTGTAGAGTGATTGGGAACATTAGGGAGGATTTATGTTGGTCAGTGACCAAGCAAGGGATGTGGTTGGATACTTTTTGAATGGTTTCCCCCTTGGAACGGTTCTCCTCCATGAGTAGATCTTTGTAGTAGGAGACCATCTCAGTTTCTATATCCTTGTGGGTTTCAAGATGAGTAGCATATTTCTTTTTAAGGAAATATATTTTGTTATGAATTTTGTGTTATATGGTTGAGTGTTGGAAGAAAGAGGTGTTGCATTCACCTTCCATTAGTAGAGATATTCTTGATTTTTGTTTCCAAAACATTTCTTTTTGCTGACAACGCTTCTCTATTTTAGATTGAAGTTTTGATTCTCTGYGAGAGAGATATTCRAGCATCCTTCTTGGATGATACACTACTATAGGGTTTCCATCCTCTTATCTAGGGTGGTTTTATTAAAGAAGATGTTCCCAAAATTCATTTTGTTCCACATTTTCAGATGTTGTTTCAACATTTCTAGTTTTTGCTGAAATCTATACATTTTGGAGTGGCCTAGGGGATGGGTGGAAGACCACTAGTTTTGGATCATAGGCTTGAACTATGGATTGGATAACCAAAATTTTGTGAATATGAAGGGGTGAAAATGATCATTTCCTCTTTGGAGCTAGTGCAATCAGATGGGCTAGTGGTTTGAGCATGATGAAGGGAGATGGAGGAGGAAAGCTCATCCCCTGTTGTTGAAATGTCTTTAGAGACTAGAAATTCATCGAGGTGTGAGGAAATATCAGAGGGGCCTCCACGTTGGTTATTCCAAGTGTAAATTCCATTGGTGATTTCCAGATCCACTAGTTCATTTCTCTCAATGAAATTCTTGAAGCTTGTGTCCTCTTGTGTGAGTAGGAGGTGACCTCCTTTATTTTCCAGGAGATTGGTGATGAGGTTGAAGTGGCCACTAAGGATCCAATTCTATATGGGATGTTCTTTCTAATACCATTCCAGGAGGTTCAAAATATCGATCTTTTGATCATAAGTTTGCAGACCATAGACATTGGTGATGAAGCCATTCACGTTCGTACCAATAAGGTGGTAGGACGTTGAGATGTAGTTTCTGGTGGTGGTGAAGTCATTGAGGGTGATATATGAAGGGTTCCAAGCAATTGCGAGACCAACTAAGGCCCTGGCTGCATCAACCACAATGGAGTTGCTATTTTTCAAAAGATTCTATAGCAAAGCCTCGAGGTTTTCACTGTTTCTTTTTGTTTCCTGAATCAAGAGTCTTGTTGGTTTTTCTTGGTGAATTTTTCTACAAAGAATTCTATGTTTGATGAGACCATTGATTCCCCTAACATTCCAAGAAATGACTTTCATTGGTAACCTTGAGTGTTGGAAGAAAAAAATTCAGTGATCTGAGCATATTGCCCTGACTCCACTAACCTGGAACCCAAAGAGGCAATGCGTTAGACATATTTTTTGCATCCTCTCTTTTTGAGATATTTGATGGCCTTTTTTAGATTGGTGGGTTATTTTTTATCCCAAGACTAGCGTACGATTTGGATTTTTTGAGGACCTCCTTGAGGAGATGAATCTTCTTTGGGGATATCATGTGGAAGGCATGTTTTTTTCATGCATCCTCTAGTCCAAGGAGATCTATCTTTCCCATATCTAGATATCCCATGTCTTCATCTATTAGCACATCAAAATCCCAATTGGTTGAACAAATCATATTTTTGGGTAGCAGCGTTGAGGATGTGATGGGCTAGGATTTGATCTTTGTGAGGATTGTATCTATAGAGGGAATTCTACCTTGTTTTTTCATTAGATCCTGGTGTTTCTTTTTAGGGGCCGTATATATTTATTCATCAATGGGATCCACCCCATTTGATTTTTGGGAGAGGGATTGAAAGTAATTTCTTTTCGACGGGTCCATGGATTTGGCTACGAAATGGGATTTATGGTTGTTTCATCGTCGAGTGGGGATTTTTTTGAATCCTTCCTCATCCGTGAGAGTGGAACCTTTGAGATCTATGGCTGACTTGTTTTGATGGAAGTATCTGAAGAGGTGCCCATGTTCATGGAATTTGTGACATATGAAGTTGACACGATCATAGTATAGAGTTTGGATCTATTCTATGTTTTCATGCAAAATGAAAATAGATTCCGACAGGGATTTAGTGATGTGAACATAGATGCAGATCCTAGCATAGGAGGTATACTTGGGCAATAGGTTAATTGTTTCTCATTCCCTTTAGTAGTTTTACCCTAGTAAATTCAAGAATTGTTTTCAAGTCACTTTTCCTAGGTGAAATAAATATAGAGGCCATCCTCATTGAACAAGATCCCCTTTCCTTTGGATGTGATTTCAAAAACATTAGCTAATATCCATTTGAGAAACTCCCATCATTTAACCTAGGTCAATGTGGGTCGAGAATATTTAATTGCAGAGAGGTTAGCCTTTCCAAACACAAGAATACATACATATCAAATATGAGGCATAATCACATTATGAAGCATCAATGTAATATACCATATATAAAATGTATGCAGAACAGAAATAAAATGCTAGTAATGGCAGAATAACAGTAATATAACTAGAACATTCACCATAATAACACTGAAATGATATGAGAATAATAACAGAAATAGCACTTGGAATCTAAAAGCAATGTTCACGGGCCTCTTAGAGGGGGCAACCTCCACTTGAGCAGAGCTCTATTACAATAATATTCAATTTAGGGTTCTCATACCCTCGAATCCTATTTATACTAAAAAGAAGCATCTAGAGGAAGATCCTTCTAGAAGCGGAAGCTTCTATTAGGTCTTCTTACATCTGCCTTATTCTATTTTATTGAAAGGCCTTATTAATATTGAACTTTATTACATCTGAATATATTGTTCTAATTATGTGCAAGTTAGGACCCTAACATGTCCACCCCCTTAAAAACAACCTTGTCCTCAAGGCTTGAGATGAGGAAATTGTTGCAGAATGGTAGTTGGTTCCCAAGTGGTGTCTGATGTAGTTGTATCTTTCCACTGAACTAGCACTTCCTTGATGGTTCTCTGACATAGGCGACGCTCACGCTGGTCCAAAACTGCTTCTGGATGTAGCCAAATGGATCCTTCTTCAGCTAACTCTTGAAGGTTGGTTTGAATTTGGCACTTAGCTCCAATCACCTTCTTTAAGCATGAAACATGAAAAACCGGATGTAGCTTCGAATGGTTGGGAAATGCTAACAAATAGGCTACTTGTCCCACATGCTTGAGAATGGTATAAGGACCATAAAATTTTGGCACTAGCTTCTGACAATGCTCGGCCTTGAGGGAAGTTTGCTTGTAAGGTTGCAGTCGAAGAAACACTTGATTCTCTTCTGCAAATTGACGTTCAGAGAAACCTTGATCTACTTGTTTCTTCATGCGATTCTGTGCCATAAACAAATTATCTTTGAGGGTACAAAGAATAGCCTCTTGAGCTGTAAGTGTTAGGTCAACCGCCTGGACCTTCGATGCACCCGATAAGTATGAGAGAACTGAAGGTGGATTTTTTCCATATACTGCTTCAAAAGGAGTCATGCGTGTAGCTGTATGGTATGAAGTGTTGTACCACCATTCAGTTAGGGGTAACCATTGAGCCCACTGATTTTTCTTTTACGAGGCAAAACACCTCAAATATGTTTCCAAACACTTGTTGACAAATTCCGTTTGGCCATCCGTCTGGGGATGATAAGTTGTGCTGAGATGCAATTCGGTGCCTTATATCTTGAACAGTTCTTGCCAAAAACTAGTTGTGAAAGTTGGGTCGTGATAAAAAACAATAGAGTGCGGCATGCCATGAAGCTTTAAGACCTGATCCATGAAAATTTGAGCCACCGTGGATGCTATAAACGGGTGTTGAAGGGTGCAAAAATGAGCATACTTGGAAAGGTGATAAAAAACCACCATGATGACGGATTTATTGCCCGATGTGGGTAAGCCGGTAATAAAATCCATAGAGATATCCTTCCAAATAGCAAGTGGAATCAAGAGCATTTGTAGTGTGCCTGGAGATTTGACTGTTTCTCCCTTGTCACATTGACACACATCACATTTAGCTACAAAATTACAAATGTCCTATTTCATACCATCCCAGAAAAAGGAACGTTTCATAGGTTTTGGTGAACCTGGAGTGCCTTGCTGTGGGTGTAGCATGAAGATCAGAAAGTACTGTGGATTTAAGCCTTGATTTTTTACTTAAATACAAATGGGATTTGTATCGAAGTTCATCATGGAGACAAGAGTAACTTGGGGAAGCTGGAGCATTGGACTGCAATTATTGGATCAATTGCTCATCATGGAGACAAGAGTAACTTGGGGAAGCTGGAGCATCGGACCTAATTATTGATCAATTGCAAAATTTTGGGATCTTATAACCATTTCGCTTAACGGATTGGTTTTAACGAAGTACAATGAATGAAAGAGAAAAGGGACTCTTCATATTCATATTTCCAGGAAAGTGATCCAACCACATTGTCTTTGACTTTCTTGTAAATGATCCCACATAATCATATCCAAAGAGTTTAAATGTACCCTTGTTGTTCCTTGGGAGGAAATGTTGTTCCATGTACACTTGAGGTTTGATGGTCTATCTTAATTTGAAAACGCTAGTTCTGTGATAAGTGCACCATGATCAACGCATATACGCGTAATAACCAACATTTCCTCATAAATGGATTTGACCATATTTCGTTCAGGTAGTTGCTTGCTAGTTAGTAAAGGACTCATTCGATCCCTTCCTTGCATAAGGACAACACCACTCCTTTCCCTAAGGCATCACATTCCAACATAAAGGTATTTGTGAAATCGGGAAGGGTGAGGACTGGAGTGGTGCACATGGCCATCTTCAAGGTTTGAAAATATTGAGTAGTGGCTGGAGTCCAAGTGAAAGAGTTCTTTTTTAGGAGAGCAGTGAGAGGTGTTGTAATCTTCCCATAATTCTGAACAAACTTGCAATAATACCCTGCTAAGCCCAGAAATCCATGCAAGCTCTTAAGAGTCTTTGGGTGAGGCCAATTTTTCATAGCTTCAATCTTTTTAAGATCCACCTTAACGCCATCTTTGACAACTAGATGACCCAAGTATTCTACTTATGAGGCACCAAAAGCACGTTTAGACTGTTTCAGGAAAAGTTGGTGTTGAGAGAGTAGATGGAGAATTCGATCCACATGAGCAAGATGGTCTATCTGGGTTTTTCTATAGATGAGGATATCATCAAAGAAAACTAAGACAAAATGGTGGAGAAAAGGACGTAAGACATGATTCATGAGGCTTTGGAAGGTGGAGGGGGAATTACACAAGCCAAAGGGCATGACCAAAAACTCATAGTGGCCCTGATGTGTTCTAAAGGAAATCTTGGGAATTTCTTCCTCTTTCATACATATCTGGTGGTAGACTGAATGAAGATCAAGTTTAGTGAAGAATTGGGCACCACCCAATTCATCCAAGAGGTCATCAATGATAGGAATGGGGAATTTGTCTTTGATGGTAAGTTTGTTGAGGGCACGAAAGTCAGGACACATTCGCCAAGAACCTTCTTTCTTGAGGACCATGACCACATGAGAAGAGAAGGGGCTCGTACTAGGGTGGATAATGCCTGCATTAAGGAGTTCCTAGACCATTTTCTCAATTTAATTTTTTTGGGAAAAGGGGTGACGATACGGACGGGTATTGGGAGGAAGGCTTCTGGGTACCAGGGGAATGGAATGATCATGAACACCATGAGAAGGAGGGAGTCCTTGGGGAGTGGAAAAGACCAATTGATGTTTAGAAAGGATGGCTTGGAGGTCTTGCGGGACCGAGGGTGTCTCTTTTGATTGTATGGCATGGAGTTGGGCGATAGCACCAGAATGACCTTTTTTGAGAAGCTTTTCCATGTGATGGGAACTAATGATCTCAGGTGAACCGACGGTGATTCCTTGGAACTTATATTAGTGGCCCTCCTGGTCAAATTTCATAGTTAAGTCTTTAAAATCCATGAGAATGGGACCCAAATTCCTTAGCTAGTCTGCACAAAATACAATGTCATAACCGCCAATGTCGATAGAAAACATATGGGATTTCAGGTGGTAGTCACCAATTTGGAGACGCACATTTTCACAACACCCTCCACATTTCATGGAGCCACCATTGGCGATCATGATTTAGAAATTATTGACGGCATGGATGTAGAAATGAGCTTCTTGGGTAATGCGACGATGAATAAAATTATGGGTGCTTCCACTATCAACCAGAATGATGACCTTCCAATGCTTGATGTAATCGATTAGCTTGAGGGTTTGGGGAGCGGAGAAGCCAGTGAGAGCATTGAGGGAAATGATCGGTTCTACTTCAGGAGGGTTTGAGTGAGGGGTTATGTCAGTGGATTCAGGTGACTCAAACACAAAGGGAGTTTCTACATCCTCTTCTGAAATTTCCTCAGAGATGGACATAAAAATATTTTTTTCTTTACACTTGTGGCCCGGGAAATATTTGTCATCACAGTTATAACAAAGGCCTTTGAGTTGGCGTTTAGCCATTTCATCCCTGGTCAATTTTTGGATCTTTAGTGGTGTAGAGGGAGTAGTGGGATTTACTGGTTTAGGGCGAGGGATAAAGGAGGGTTTTCGATTTTTAGAAGATACAACCTGTTGTGCTTCTTTATCTCTTTTATTATCCTCCACCCAACTCTGAGGGCGATCCATGAGGACATGGGCATGAATCTCATCCTTGAGGATGATGATAAAACACTCTCATAAAAAGGCATCAGACATGCCCTCTGTTCTAAAAGTCAGGCACTCAAAGGAAGCTATAAAGTCTTCCACTATTCCTAATTGTTTCAACTTTGTCAAACGACCCAAATGGTTGGTGTCAGTGTCAAAGCGTTCATAAAGCTCTGCCACAAAGTGTGTCCAAGCAATATACCCTTAATGAGAAGTTTTTCTCCATTGCCACCATTGCCAATGTTGTTGATCTAGATGGAGAACACCATACCGGAGTTTGGCCAAGTCATGTGTAATTCCATATAAAGAGAAATAATGTTACATTTGGGTTACCCAACCAGTGGGGTCCGAGCCATCAAATTTGGTCACATCAACCCACGGAAGGCGTAGGTCACATTGAAAGTGATGGTTATGAGAGTTATGGGAATGAGAGGAATGGTCACCTTTAGTATGTGGAGGTGAGGAAGAGGAAGGGTTACCTGTAGGGATATGCAGTTTGGTGCAGAGTGCCGAAAAGACTGATTCAAGCTGGGTGGTGAGGTCTTGTTTGATTTCCTCCATTGAGGACTGTATGGTTGTATTGATGGTGGCAACATTGGCACTGAGTTGTTTCACTTCTTGTTCGGTCTCGATGAGACCAGATTGCAAGGTGTTGAAGTGATCTTCCAAGTCTTGGCTATGGGTATGGGCCATGAGGATGGGGGAACTGAAAAGGGGTGAGCGGGGTAAATGTTTTTGCCTAAAAAATGACATGGATGAATGTGATAAGGGCGAAGAGATGAATCCAATGGAATAGGTCTCAAATAATGGTGAAAAAAATTCCAGACTTGTTTTATTTTTTTATTTTTTTTACACCTGCAGAGTTATACTCCGGTCTGAAGAATACTACAGAGAGGAAATTCCCAAATGCTTAACTAGAAAGAAATGTGTATTTACTTGGCAACCTGAACACAGTTGCGCGACAATAGATCTTGTCTGTTTTAATTTGTTTATGTTTCTGTCCCCAAGGGTTAGGTATTCAAGGGTTCTACAGACAAGGGTTTTCCCTGTGTTATACCTCTCTGGTATACGTGCGTGGTCCAATAGTAGTAATCAACCCAATATCTTAGGGCACTAACTAAGGAGGATAGACCGTACCCTTAGCTGTACTACTCGACTACCTAGGTACTAGAGAGTATTTTCCTGAGTGTTGTTCTCGGTGACACTATAGCAGTCACGTGGCCGATCGATTTATCTAAAGAAGGCTTTAGGCAATCTAGGTCGATCCGTACACAGGTGTTGTGTTATGCGCTACCAATCGAAGGGGTACCAACATGGGTTACAAGGGTGGCCAACAGATGTGTGCTTAAGTACCACTTGTATTTCCTGCGTGTATGAATCCCTCAACCATGGGTTTATGCATGAAACGACATATCTATGTGGCTTAAAGATGCCAGAATAGGTCTCTACCCTGAAAAAAAATTTAACCCACACTTTCTGCCAAGGAAAGTGCTCTGATACGACTTGTAATATACCAGATATAAAATGTATGCAGAACATAAATAAAATGCTAGTAATGGCCGAATAACAGTAATATAACCAGAACATTCACCACAATAACACTGAAATGATATGAGAATAATAATAGAAATAGAGCTTGGAATCTGAAAGAAATGTTCATGGGCCTCTTCGAGGGGGAAACCTCCAGTTGAGTAGAGATATATTACAATAATATTCAAGTTAGGGTTCTCATACCCTTGACTCCTATTTATACTAAAAAGAAGCATCTAGAGGAAGATCCTTCTAGAAGTGGAAGCTTCTATTAGGTCTTCTTACATCCACCTTATTCTATTTTATTGAAAGGCCTTATTAATATTGA
>SNQJ01S0004370.1:179571-192489 GCA_010110895.2 Picea sitchensis
GTCTTCTTACATCCACCTTATTCTATTTTATTGAAAGGCCTTATTAATATTGACCTTTATTACATCTGAATATATTGTTCTACCTATGTGCAGGTTAGGATGCTAACAATCAATGTATATCAAAAATCAATATAATTCATCAAGGATATACTCATTAGTTCTCAACATAATATTAAACATAAATAATCAAGGAAATACTCATAAATATTCATCCAAAACACTATCTCCTAATCAATCATCATAAGGTCATCACAAGGTGCATGATAATTATTAACTATCCTTTACATGGTCTTCAAAAATCTATTAATAGAAAAATTGTTGCAAACTAGAAGTGGTACATACATGAATTATAGAGGGAGTTTGGTTTGATACCAATCACAAAAAAAACATTTTTTGTGCTCTAGTTTGATCTAGATACAATATTAACATTTATATTAAATAATAATAATATATTTTTAAGGTCACGACCAAGCCATTTGAATCTGTTGGAGTTACTTCACACACACCTAGGATTTTTTTTTCCTAAGGTTTTTCCTATGTCTATTAGTCATTATTCAATATCCTATATTTTAAGAAGAATATTTCTCTAGGGAGAATATTCTCTTCAGTTTTCACTTCAATTTTATCAGTTGAGTCGAGTCTAGATGCTACATTGGAATTATCACCATGCAACATTGGGATAATCACTAGTTAATGCGCATTGTCCTTGGTATCATCACCAGACTAGAGCATTACCCATGATTCCCTAATTTCCTCCTCACTTCACTCTATTTCAATCAGTTAATTGAAGACTGATAGACTAGTTAACTCAACTAGGTGGTAGTTCACTCCCGTAACTACCCGAGAGACTAGACTAGGTGGTAGTTTACTCCCATAACTATTGGTGTGTGTCCAGATCACTCTATACCACCACTATGGCACATTGGATTCTCCTCCAGTGTGCATTGGTTGAGTTATACATAGTATATCATGTGTAAATTATCATTTATTCATTTGGTTAATGAGAATTCTTCCATTCTTTCTCTCCTGCTTCTCTTTTCTTCTATTTTCTCTGCAATTGTGTATGTCAATTCCCAACTAGATCTATTATGTGCAAGTTCAAAAAATTTACATGGTATCAGAGCTGATGGATTGCTAGGAAAAATACACACCAAATTATTTTTGTAGGTACCGAAGATTGAAGACTGTGGAAAAATGAAATTCCCAAAAGAATTCATTCTTACACCTTACAACTTCTTTGCATGGAAGGAGAATATGATCATGCATTTTTGAAGAAGAGGTTTGTATAGGTTAGCCATGAACACAGAGACAGAACCAATATCATCCATAGAAAAATATGAGTATATAAATCGAATGGATGAAGCATTCAAGATAATTTGCAGTTTCGTTTCTCCTGATCTCCTCTTTCACATAACTTCCTGTAAAACCCCCAATGAATCCTGGGCCACCATGTAAGGGATATTTGGAAAATAGGATGATATGAGGGGACACATGCTCAAGGTGGAATTTCTCACATTGGATCCACAATCTTTGGCAATATGATGCAGGAGCATCGCCAACACATCAAGCGAGCCAGCGCGGAAGCGGAAAGACAGCTGGATAAGCCAACACAAATTTTGAAAATGATTTGAAATTGTTGCGAGATCTTAAATGAGTCATTTAATATGGGACGCCTTTGTATATTGTAATGGACCTTGAGCAGATAGCTCTCGTCCTTAGGTAGATAGTCGGCATTTAATGCAGTTAATGCTGGTAGATAGGATTTTAATTTTAGATTTGATAGCTTTAGAGTCCAAGAGGGAAAACGGATATAGGCACCCTCATTGTACATTGTATTATTATCAACCCACGAAGAGAATAAGAGCAACCAGAGAACTGTATGAAGAACACCCCATGTACACGCATTTGAATTAATAGAAGAAGATTGATTCAATTTCATGGTTTGTGTTGTTTCTCTGTGTATTGATGTTGTGGTCATGAATGGTTGCTTCCTGTTTACATTTTCTTTTATATGCTATGTATGTGATTCCATGGTTGAATTGAAGTCTGAGAGGGTGAGAGAATGAGTTTCAATTGTTTCTCTATTTGAGCCAGAGACTTCCTACAAGGAGTGCATTCGAATTGTCCGCAAGGAGTGCGTTGACAGAAGGGTTCAATTAGAGTTAGCTTTTGTTCTCATTCGTCTCGAGGGTGCAGTTAAGCACAGTGCCGTGAAAGGAGTACGCAAGCCAGATAAAAGTCTCAGGGTTGCGAACCTGAGTGAAGTGTTAAAGACTGTTGTTGCAGGAGTGAGCAGAGTCGAGAGACTTCAACACTCAGTCGAGTTTGAAGGGTTTCCTCAAGGAGTGTGTGCAAGAGGGTTTCCAAGAAGACGAAGTCATGGAAAAGATCAGGAGGAGTAGCCCTTCGAATTCATTGAAGGATAAGCGTAGGGAAGTTTCTATTGAAAGTCCTAGGGAAGCGTCGCAGGTTGGAGAGTCATCGGATCAGTGATTAATTCCCCATCAACCATCGGATTTAGAAAGAGTTGCAATGGGGTTAAGCCCTAGTGGGCAGAGGAGAAGTTCAGGAGGAGTCACCAGGATATTGAAGTCATTGGGAATTCTGGGAGCGAAGAAATCGCAACATCAGGAACCGTGATCCACGATATCCCGACAATATTAGAACCATCCATTAGTGGGGACGTGTGTCAAGAGATCCCAAGGAGTCAGAGTTCGGGGCATCGTAGGTTTCGAAGGTAAGAAACTCTTGCAACTTGAAATCGCGAAACGTGAAATCCCAACGGAAGGGTCGTGTGGGGCCACAACTAGAGTAGTGGAAGACAGGTGGCGTGCCATATCGGGGATCGAGAAAAGGGAAGTCCCGAGTCCATTGAAATCAAGATTCACGATCCTGCGAATCCCGAAATCCTGACAGAGGTGACGGGAGGTGGAAAAGTCAACCTGCACGTGTGCGTCAGCACATCGACACATCGGGAATCGGGGGTTAGCGAGGTAAGTTAATTGTGACATCATAAGTTCCAAAATCCCGACGGGAGGATTCCCGATAGGAACAGGAAGGCGTTGGCACTTACACATCAGGTTTCATGGTATTGTGAAGCACAAGGCGCGTGACCATAGGATTCACGAAACTGCGAAGTCTGATTTCCTGATCATTAAGGGAGATCAGTCGAAGAGTTGTTGTGGGTAAGGAAAATTCCCGATAGGGAATTAGAGGAACCTTTGAGTTCTTCGGGCCATGAGGGAAAGAAGGTCCTCAGGAAGCGGACGTGCTCCGAGGAGTGCGGTTGCGCCAGTTGTGGTATCAGAGCTTAGAAAATTTCTTTTCTTTCTGTAGCAGAGAAGAGGATTTTCCATGCCGCCAAGGAGAGAAAGACAGTCACCTGATCCAGAGGATAGGGAGGTGCGGAGAAGAGGCAAGCAGGTAGTCAATCCAGAAATGGATAGACATATGAGAGATCTTCAAGCAAGACTCAAAGACATGGAGACAACTCAAAGGAACACAGCTAGTGCAGGGGATCTTAGTGATTCCAAGAGCGATATAGAAGCTGAATGAGACGAGGAAGTTGCAGCTGAGGATGCAGCCAATGAGCATTTAATTAAAGCTATCACACGAATGGGTGCAAAGGCAACAATGGACATTCCAGTCTATGAGGGAAATCTGGATGTAGAAGAGCTTCTGGATTGGATAAGAGCTCTTAACACCTACTTCGACTATGAAGATATCGAAGAGGATAAGAAGGTCAAGCATGTTGTTACGCACTTGAAGGGACATGCAACATTATGGTGGGACAAGTTACAAGAAGAAAGACGCTGCAAAGGAAAACAAAAAATTAAGAGTTGGGATCGGATGATTGCAAAGATTAAAGCGAAGTTCATCCCAAGAGATTATCAAATCACTCTATTCAGGAGGATGCAGAACCTGAGACAAAAGTTGATGACAGTGAAAGAATACACTGAGGAATTATATCGACTGAACATCACAGAAGGTCATCGGGAGAGCGATGAGGAGAAGGTTGCTAGATATATGAATGGTCTGAGATATGAAATTCAGGATGAATTGAGTATGGTAACCATCAGGACGGTAGAGGACGCCTATCAGATGGCTCTGAAAGCTGAGGAGAAGCTGAGACGAAAGCAAGGTCAGCGAGGGCGAGGCAGGAGCCAGCCCAGAGGCAAGGCAGTCGCTCAGGACAAGTTCCAGAAGCCCAAGGAGGAGTGGAAGAAACCTCAGGGTAAGATTGAGAGAGGTGGAACCTCACAGAGAGGGCCACATGTTGAACAGAGAGGGCATCATACAGAGAAGAAGGGAGATTATGCTGACGCAAACACTTTCCCTCGTACCAGAGGCAGAGGAAGAGGAAGAGGTGGAGTAATCACATGCTTCACATGTGGGAAGAATTGGCACAAGTCTTACGAGTGTCCAGAGAAAAAGAAGGACATTGGAGAATCTCACATCACCGAAGCACAGAGGCGGGATGTTGAGGCCAAAGACATAGAAGGTGGAAGGTCATTGATGATGCGTAAAGTCCTTTTGACACCTGAAAAGGAGGTGGAAAGTTCAGTTCAAAGAACCAGACTTTTCAGAACAGCTTGCAAGACCAAGGACAAGGTGTGCAAGGTTATCGTGGATAGTGGTAGCACGGATAATCTCATTTCAACCGAGATGGTGGAAAATATGGAGTTGGAGATGACTGATCATCCAAGCCCATACAAAGTTTTGTGGCTATAGAAAGGACACCATGTAACTGTTACTAAACAATGCTTGGTTGAGTTCAAAATAGGAGGGTATAATGATAAGATTTTGTGTGATGTTATTCCCATGGATGTTTGTCATCTATTGTTGGGTAGACCATGGAAATATGACAGGAATGTGATTCATGATGGGAGAATGAACACATATACCCTGGAGAAGAATGGGAGAACCCATATGTTTCTTCCGATAAAAGATAAGGAGGTGAAGCCGGAAGTAAACAACACAGTACTTCTCATGAGTGGGAAGGAGCTTCTTACAGAGGTGAAGAAGAAAGAAGATCCACAATTCTTTGTGGTCAGGAAACCGAGAATTGTCCTGACTAGCACGAGAGTGGACGACTTACCGAATGAAGTTCAGAAACTACTGGAAGAGTTCGCTGAAATTATAGTGGACGAATTACCTTATTCGTTGCCACCGATGAGGAGTGTGATTCATCACATTGATCTCATACTAGGAGCTAGTTTGTCGAAAAAATCCGCGTACAGGTTGATGCCGCAGGAAAACGAAGAGGTTAAGAAGCAGGTCCAGGAACTATTGGACAAAGGGTTAGTCAGAGAAAGTTTGAGCCCGTGTGATGTTCCAACAGTACTCAGTCCGAAGAAAGACGGAGGCTGGAGGATGTGCACCGACTCAAGAGAGATCAACAAGATAACCATTAGATACAGGTTTCCATTGTCGAGGATGGATGATCTGATGGATTTCCTGAGTGGGGAAAAGTACTTTTCGAAGATTGATTTGAAAATCGGATATCACCAGATTCGCATGAGGGAAGGCGATGAATGGAAGACAGCCTTCAAAACCAATGAAGGTTTGTATGAATGGCTAGTCATGCCGTTTGGTTTGAAGAATGCGCCAAGTACTTTTATGAGGCTGATGAATGAAGTCCTGAGGGAGTTCATCGGGAAGTTTTTCATCGTGTATTTGGACGACATACTGATTTACAGTAAATCAGTGGCAGAACACTTGAAGCATTTGGCTACAGTGATGAGAAAACTACAGCAGGAGAAGTTGTTGATTAATATGAGGAAGTCCTCATTTATGAAGACCGAGCTCATTTACTTGGGTTTTGTTATTTAAATGAATGAGTTAAGGATGGATCCGGATAAAGTGGAAGTAATCAAGAATTGGCCATCACCGAGAAATGTATTTGAGGTGAGAAGTTTTCATGGTTTAGCTAGTTTCTACTGGAAGTTCATCAGGAATTTCAGTGGAATTAGCGCAGCAATGATGGATACAGTGAAGAAGCGGCATAAGTCTTTTCACTGGACTGTAGAGGCTGAGAAGAGCTTCAATCTGTTGAAGTGGAAGATCACAGAACAACCAGTTTTGGTGTTACCGGATTTCCAAAAGACATTTCAGGTGAAATGTGATGCAAGCGGGTTTTCCATAGGAGTAGTCTTGAGTCAGGAAGACAGACCAGTTGCATATTTCAGCGAGAAGCTGGATGAGACAAAACTGAAATACTCCACGTATGATAAAGAATTATATTCCATCATACAAGCATTGAAGAAGTGGAGGCATTACTTGATTCCGAAAGAATTTGTATTGTACAGTGATAATCATGCATTGCAGTTTGTGACTCAACAGGAGAAGTTGAATCAGAAACATGCAAAATGGGTAGAGTATATGCAAAATTTCACATTTGTGATTAAGCATATTTTGGGTACTGCTAACAAAGTGGTTGATGCTTTGAGCAGGAAGTGTTTGTTGCTGCATGAATTCCAAGTCAAAACATTGGGTTTTGAAAACCTCAGGGACATGTACGCAGGTGATGCAGATTTTGGAGAAGCGTATGAAGCAGATGAGATTCCAGTTCTCAGAGATAGAAGTCCTTGGATAGACTATATGATCCAAGAAGGGTTGTTGTTCAGAGGCAATCAACTATGTATTCTGAAATTCTCCATGAGGGAGAACCTGTTAAAAGAGAAGCACAGTGGTGGATTAGCAGGACATTTTGGCCATGATAAAACATTCGCGAAGCTGAATGAGTCATACTTTTGGCCGGGAATGCGGGAATATGTCAAGAGATTTGTTGACAGATGTCGAATTTGCCAGCATTCGAAGGGGAGAAAGAAGAATGCAGGTTTTTATCAACCATTGCCCATACCAGAGAGGCCGTGGGAGGCGATTAGCCTGGATTTTGTTTTGGGTTTGCCAAGGACGCAAAGAGGTGTTGATTCAATCTTTGTGGTAGTGGAAAGGTTTTCCAAGATGGAACATTTTATTCCATGCCAGAAAACCAGCGATGCGACCCACATCGCGAATTTGTTTTTCAAGGAGATTATTCGACTTCATGGATTGCCGAAAAGTATAGTTTCGGACAGGGACACCAAATTCATAGGGCATTTTTGGAGGACCTTATGGAAGAAGCTGGGAACTAACTTAGCGTTTAGTTCTTCTTATCATCCTCAGACGGATGGGCAAATAGAGGTGGTGAACAGAAGTCTGGGAGACTTGCTAAGAAGTTTGGTGACAGAGAACCACAACAGTTGGGACCACATATTGCCACAAGCAGAGTTCACATACAACGATTCGGTGAATCAAAGCACTGGAAAATTTCCATTTCAGATCATGTATGGTATGTAGCCAAGAGGAGTTTCTGAACTGAGTGATTCAGAACAGACTGCTACTAGCAGTGCTAGTGCAGAAGAATTTGTTGAGACGATGAAAGAACTTCACAGCAGGGTGAAGGAGCAGTTGCTGAAATCAAGCCAGGAATATAAGCACAGAGCCGATCAACATCGGAGACAACTTCAGTTTGAAGTTGGTGATCTATTTATGGCACATTTAAGGAAAGAAAGGTTCCCGAGAGGAACATACAATAAGATGAAAATGAAGAAAATCAGACCATGTAAGGTCTTAAGAAAATTCGGGGAAATGCTTATGAGATTGAGTTGCCGAATGGCATCGGAATATCGTCGATATTCAATATCGCAAATTTATACCCATCAGGGTTGAAGAAGCAGACACTGCAACTGAGCAACCAGTGATCCAGTGGACGAAGAAGATGCCGATAGCAGAGAAGTCCCAGATAGAATGCATATTGGACAAGAGAGTGGGTAAGAAGACCCGAAGGAAAGAATACTATGAGTATCTGGTCAAATGGAAGAATCATCCAGTGGAGGATGCCAGCTGGGAGAGTGAAGCAGTGATACAGAAGCATGGACAGATCGTGCAGGAGCTCATGGATAGGAGCCCATGAAATTTTTCAAGCCGAGGAGTATGATGCAAGAGCATCGCCAACACATCAAGCGAGCCAGCGCGAAAGCGGAAAGACAGTTGGATAAGCTAGCACAAATTTTGAAAATGATTTGAAATTGTTGCGTGATCTTAAATGAGTCATTTAAGATGGGACACCTTTGTATATTCTAATGGACCTTGAGCAGATAGCTCTCTTCCTTAGGTAGATAGTCGGCATTTAATGCAGTTAATGCTGGTAGATAAGATTTTAATTTTATATTTGATAGCTTTAGAGTCCAAGAGGGAAAACAGATATAGGCACCCTCATTGTACATTGTATTATTATCAACCCACGAAGACCAGAAGAGCAACCAGAGAACTGTATGAAAAAAACACCATGTACAGGCATTTGAATTAATAGAAGAAGATTGATTCAATTTCATGGTTTGTGTTGTTTCTCTATGTATTGATGTTGTGCTCATGAATGGTTGCTTCCTATTTACATTTTATTTTAATTGCTATGTATGTGATTCCATGGTTGAATTGAAGTATGAGAGGGTGAGAGAATGAGTTTCAATTGTTTCTCTATTTGAGCCAGAGACTTCCTGCAAGGAGTGCAGTCGAAATGTCCCAAGGAGTGTGTTGACAGAAGGGTTCAATTAGAGTTAGCTTTTGTTCTCATTCATCTCGAGGGTGCAGTTAAGCACAGTGCCATGCAAGGAGTACGCAAGCTAGATAAAATTCTCAGGGTTGCGAACCTGAGTGAAGTGTTAGAGATTGTTGCTGTAGGAGTGCGTAGAGTCGAGATACTTCAACACTCAGTCGAGGTTGAAGGGTTTCCGCAAGGAGTGCGTGCAAGAGGGTTTCCAAGAAGACGAAGTCGTGGAAAAGATCAGGAGGAGTAGCCCTTCGAATTCACTGAAGGATAAGCGCAGGGAAGCTGCTATTGAAATTCCAAGGGAAGCGTCGCAGGTTGGAGAGCCGTCGGATCAGTGATTAATTCCCCGTCAACCATCAGATTTAGAAAGAGTTGCAATGGGGTTAAGCCCTAGTGGGCAGAGGAGAAGTTCAGGAGGAGTCCCCGGGATATTGAAGTCATCGGGAATTCTGGGAGCGGAGAAATCGCAACATCATGAATCACGATCCGCGATATCCCGACAAGCTTAGAACCATCCATCAGCGGGGATGCGTGTCAAGAGATCTTGAGGAGTCAGAGTTCGGGGCATCGGAGGTTTCGAAGGTAAGAAACTCTTGCAACTTGAAATCGTGAAACGCGAAATCCCAATGGAAGGGTCGTGTGGGGCCACAGCCAGAGTAGTGGACGACACGTGGCGTGCCATATCGGGGATCGGGAAAAGGGAAGTCCCGAGTCCATTGACATCAGGATTCGCGATCCCACGAATCCTGAAATCCTGACAGAGATGACGGGAGGTGGAAAAGTCAACCTGCACATGTGCGTCGGCACATCGACACATCGGGGATTGGGGGTTAGCGAGGTAAGGTAATTGTGACATCATAAGTTCCGAAATCCCGACGGGAGGATTCCCGATAGGAACAGGAAGGCGTTGACACTTACACATCAGGTTTCAGGGTATTGTGAAGCACAAGGCGCGCGACCATAGGATTCGCAAAACTGCAAAGTCTGATTTCCCGATCATTAAGGGAGATCATTCGAAGAGTTTTTGTGGGTAAGGAAAATTCCCGATAGGGAATTAAAGGAACCTTTGAGTTCTTTGGGCCGTGAGGGAAAGAAGGTCCTGAGGAAGCGGACGTGCTCCGAGGAGTGCAGTTGCGCCACAATATCCAAGATTTCTTTACAAAATATAAGGATTTATTGTTGCAACTCAAGGCTTGTGGGGTTGATAAATCTAAGGAGGAGAAACAAATGGTTCTGACCATTCTCTCCAAAACTGGTCTTGAATTCATAGTGTTTGTATCCAAATTCCATTCAGTCTTATTCTCCTCTGGAGCCACCTGAAAGATGCCTTCTCTTGAGGAATTTATTGAATCCCTAACACAAGAGAAAACCAAGCTCTTCAATATGGGAAAAATCAAAGGCCCAAAGGCACATGCATTTACTATTCAATATGGAAGCAGTAATCAATATAAAAAATATAAATATAAAGACAAAAGGAAATCTCATGCAAATTCGAAGAATAAAGGGTACTCGAAACCCTTCAACGATGCCTCCAGATCCAAAGGTGGAAAAGGAAGAAAAGGGGAGAAATGCACATATTTCCATAAAGGATTCCATCTAGAATCTACATGTATGCAGAAAAAGATAGATCAAATGACTCAAATACTTCAACAAAACAACCTTGGAGATCGCATCCCCAAGGGTGCCACGAAGAAGAAGCCATAATATCCAAATCCCAAGAAAGGCAATTTTATCCATGCCTTGATTTCCATCAACTCCTCTCTCGATTCTTGGATCATAGATTTAGGAGAATCACACTACATGGCTGCCACAAAAGAGGTCTACTCTTCATTGGATGCATGGAAAGGTATTCCTATTTTGATGGGGAACAATACTCCAGTTGAGGTCATCGACAAAAGAAGGATTGAACTCACCAACGAAAGCTTCAAGAATGTGTTGCATGTTCCCAAACTTGTCAATCTTCTCTCTGTATATCAGATGAAAAATTCCAGAACTCGAAAGATATTCATATTCACACATGATGCAGTGGATATCTATGACATCGAAACCAATTCCAGGGTTTCTACTAGTGAGGTAAATCATCAATCTAGGCTTTACACATTTTCTGAATTTATTGAACCAGATTCTGCTTTACTGCTTACCCATGCTTATGAAAGTAGTAGGATATGGCACGAAAGGTTAGGGAGTTTACAGATATATGAAAAATCTTAGCAAGAAGGGACTGGTCGATGGTCTACTAGACATCCATTTCTCCAAAGGAATTTGTGAGGGATGTGCTTTTGGAAATCACCCTCAAGAGAAATTCAACAAAGGAAAAGTTCAGAGAGCTTCTTCTCCTTTAGATCTGATCCATAGTGACCTCATGGGCCCTTTCCATGTCCATCAATCAACAAATGAAGGTACATGCTCATTTTTGTTGATGATTTCTCATGCTTCACATCAATTTACTTTCTCATTAAAAAATTAGAGGTCTTTCAACACATCAAAGATTTCAAATACTTGGTTGAGACACAGGCATGAAGAAAATCAAATTCCTCCAAATAGATAACRGAGGAGAGTATGTCAACCATGAGATACAAAATCTTTTTCATGAAACAGGGATTCAGTTGTAGCACATCGTTCCCTATACTCCACAACAAAATGGAGTTGTTGAGCATAAAAACAGATCTCTAAAAGAGATGGCATCTTGCATGCTACATGCAAATTCACTTGCACAAATATTATGGGCCAAAGAACTTAATTGTGGAACCTACATACAAAACATATCTCCCCATAGATATGTCAAGGATAAGACCCCCTACGAGGCTTGGAGTGGCCTCAAACCAGAAGTGACCAACTTTCATATTTCCGGTTCACGGGCATGGGCCCAGATTCCCTCTGAAAAGAGAAAGGCACTTGATCCAAAGAGAACATAGTGTATCTTTGTTGGATACCCAAATGGTGTGAAGGGATAGAAACTTATTGATCTTTCCTCATATCGGCTCATCATTGAGTGAAGTTTCCAATTCGAGGAAAGTGTCTCACATGTACCTCAATAGTCGCATGCAAACACCTTTATTCTTCCACCCGTCAGAGATGATGAGCATGCACATGTCGACTCTTCTTCAGATGATATTTCCGATTCATAGGATTCAGATGATCCAGATGTAGAGTCAGAAGAATTAGATGCAGAGTCGGTGCGTCTAGATGAATATGCAAAGACAAAGAAGATTCTCAAGTGGGCCAATACTAATCTTCAGGATGTAGGGGATCTTGTTGGGGATCCAAGTGATACTAGGAGGACTCAATCTGATTTCAAGGACCCTCCTCTTGCACTCACTACCACTGAACCATTTCCACCTAGAAATATTTTCTTGGTTCAGTCTTCAGATCCACAGTCTTATGGCGAGGCTGCTAGAAATCCCTTTTGGGAATCTTCCATGCAGTAGGAGTACAACTTTCTCCTCGAGAACTAGACTTGGGATATGGTTCCCCTTCCTTCTGGAAGGAAACTTGTGAGGTGCAGATAGGTCTACAGGACCAAGAGTGCAGTGAATGGATAGATTAGCATATATAAAGCCAGGCTAGTAGCCAAAGGCTTTTAGTAGGTGCATGGCATCGACTATGATGAGACCTTCGCTCCAGTAGTGAAGATGGATTCCATATGTTTGGCACTTGCCATTATGGCGGCCAAGGGATGGGAAGTTCATCAGATGGGCGTGAAGAATGCATTTCTTCATGGTGATCTCTCCAAGGAGATATATATGGAGCATTCCCAGGGATTTATGAAGGATTCATTTTTTTTCTTTCGACTGAAGAAATCTCTTTATGGAATCAAGCAAGCTCTAAGGGCATGGTATGCCAAGATGGACTCCTACGTGTTGTCACAGAACTTTGTATGTTGTAAATTAGACCTAAATGTTTACTTGCTCAGGACAATTGATTCACTTCTACTCTTAGTTTTGTATGTTGATGATTTGTTGATCATCGGTTGCTCGACTTCAATGATTGCTACAATCAACAGGATTCTACATGACAAGTTTTTGAGGATGGACATGGGTCCACTGCATTTATTCCTTGGACTTGAGATCAATCAAGATGCATAAGGCATTAAACTGTCTCAAGACAAGTATGCATGAGATCTCCTTGAGAGATTTCACATGACATACTACAATTCTACCCCGACTCCTTTCCTATCAGGAGTCATACTTGAGGATGGCGGGGACACTCCACTGGTTGACAAAAAACTGTACAAAAATCTAGTGCGGATATTTTTGTAACCCACACACTCCAGAACAGACCTCTCCTATGCAGTTCGCATAGTTTCTAGGTTCATGCAGGATCTG
>SNQJ01S0004371.1:28593-41015 GCA_010110895.2 Picea sitchensis
TTTGGCATTTCTCTTGAAGGAAGGTTTACAACTAGGGTTTGCAATGCTATTTCATGGTGATATGTAAGTGTTTTTTCTGCAAAACTTCTTAATTGAATGGTTGTAGTCTTATATTCTTGCATTTATTTATAAACTTTGCTGATTTAAAACCCTAGGTGACAAGCGCACAAGTAGGTCCTGTTATCGCTCAGTTTGTAGTCTAGGTCAAGTAGCTGGAAGGTAGGGATCAAACTGGCGTAACAGGAGCTTCCCCACCCACTGTCACCTCAATGGGGGCTCTTTCTATTTAGAGTGGCTAAACCCAAGGGAGACGTCCCTAGGTAATCTGGGGTGTTGAAAGGAAAAGGGTCAAGGGATTAAGGCTCAAGAGGTTAAAGTAAGTTTTCCCTTCACAGATCACCGCCAAGAGGATAGTCAAAGAGAAGATGAACCACAAAATAGGCACTTGTTTGCGAGACAAGGCAAGAATAAAACTAAAATGTGCAACAGTGGTCAGTACTTCATAAATTAATGACTATCAACATTTGATATACATGATCATAGATAGCAGTAATTATTGACGAAGTCAATGATTGCAAAAAATGACTATGGCTTATAATATCACTTGTCAATAAACACTGGAGATGATATAACATTCAAAGCATATAATCAATCTTTAAATTATCATAAAATATCATCACTTGCTCATTCAATACAAGAGTGTTGCGTCACTATACTAGAGGTGACGTTAGCCTAGTTCTAGGGTTAGTTTGGTACGGCTCAGTTCTACCTCTGAGTTTAAACCCACAATACTGATCCAATGTGATTTGCCTCTAGACTGCTATGCTCAGTGAGGTATATTCCCTGACATACTGCTCGAAATTGTCCTCAATTTCGTCTTGGTAGTTTGGTTGTGTATGTTCATCTAAGAACGAGGGTAGATAGGGCCTATGGGTGGTCATGCTCTGTGTCTGTCCTTGTGGTGCCCCTCCTCCATGGCTCTGTCCCTCAGTATGATAATGGGGAATATGTTCCTGCTGATGTCTATATCCTCCATGGGATCCACTAGCCTCTTTGTTTGCATACGTTTCGGGCCCCTTTCCTCCATGAGTCAAATGCAATAGTACCTGTGAGATCTTATCTTGATTGGCACTGACCTTCTCTAAGGTCTCCCTCAACTCACTTTGACCCCTGCGCACTGTCTCCTGGTTTTCATGTAAGTGGACAACCAATGCACTCTCTGTCTGAAGTATAGACTGACGTAGTTCCTGTGCAAAGTTTGCTAAGACTTGTAGCTCACTGTCCTCACCTGAACCTTCCATGTCTGCATCTGGTTCGTCTGCCTGCTTCCTACGTCTGCCCATATAGATACCATTGAACTTCTTCATGCATTAATCCCCACTAGCGGGGAGGATGAACGCTATGATACCACTGTAATGTTCCCAAGCCAATTTTTTCGCTGGGAACACTCACTGCTCACTGTTAACTGTTGTGTGTGTGTTTGTTTGCAGGTTTACTCTTGAAGTTGCGTCTTAGGATTTGTAGATTTAGTTATTAAGCACATGAACATATATTTGAAGATGCAACATATGGAAATACAAGAGATAACAAGAAACACCAGATATGGAACCAAACAACATAGATCTGACCTTTATTTAGATAGTATGAGAGAACCCGATACAATAAGACTACAGATCTGGAATAACATCAGATAGATCCTCTAGCTGGGATATGAGCTGCTACAAAATGCTCAAGATAAGAAGATATAAGCCTCCAAACGTTGAATACAAGATGAAGACCAATACAAGATGAACCAAGGTCAAGTCCAAATCCCCCTGGCTGAAGATACGCCCTCCTGAATGGCTGTGACAGTCCAATATTTCGGCCTAGCTGTTGGAAGCCTCCAAATGGCACCAAACTCTGCAGAATGATAGATCGGGGCAAGTAGAACCCCCTCCTGAAGTCTCAAGCCGAAATGTCAAGGTTTGCTCCTCCAAATGTTGAATCCTCAAGTAAAACTGGGCCCTCCTGAATATTGTCAAGACCCAATATTTCGGCCCTATTGAAGGAGACCTCCAATCACTGTGAAACTCTCCAGAATGATAGATCGAGCCTTAGTGAACCTCTTGGTGAAGTGTCAAGATGAGATCTGAAGTTTTACTCCTCCAAACTGAGCATATCTACTTCTTAATAGCGCCCTCCTTCTCTCCAAATATTGTCACTGCTCTAGGAAATCAAATGGCTAATATAACTCTCTCAAAATGCATTGGAAATGATGATCAAGGCCCTGCAAGAAAAACCCAAGTGCCCAAATCTCCAAAATCCTTCTCAAGCTCCTAGATTGAATCCTCCTTCAATCCATGGTGCGCCCACCTTGTTGGAAACCCTCCAAGTTACACCATGTTGCTGCTCTGAATAGTAGATAGTACTTGTAGCTGAAGTAGAATGGTGTGGGTGGAGTATTGCATCTCCGAGACCAAGCTTGGAACAAGAGAGGTGGGATCTTTCACCACCAAGTTGTCCTCTAGGGTTTGTATTCTCAAAACCCTCAAAACTGTTGTGCTCTAGAGCCCAAAAGCAAAATGCAATAATCATCAAAAGGTGAGTGAGAGGTGCGCCCTTGCCTTTCCTTTATACCTCCAATATGCTTCTCTATTGAGCTAGTTTAACCCCTACGGTTAACTCCTAACTCATTCTCATATGTTCTATTCCTTCATTGAGTTACTTTTTCTTTATCCAAGTCAGTTGAATATTATAACGTTGGGTTTAGCTGACTTCTCCCCATAGTGCATGAGACTATAGTCTAGTGGGGATGACTAGACTATTGAGTCTCTCCAGCCCTCTTCATCAAGAGGTGGGGGACATTACAACCAGTTGGGGAGATTTGACAGTGCATAGACCAAGTTCTTCTATCTTCAGTCAGATCTGCTTGCTAGTGGCCTTTGGAGGCTTGGATCTCTTCTCTTACAGCGTTTGGGAGGGCATTTATCTTTGTATTGTTCTTCTTATTGTATCGACTGGCAGCCCATTTTGTTATTATTGGGGCTTTCTTCCAGATCTGCAGATCTCTTGTATACGGGGTCTCCTTACTATCTAAATAAAGGTCAGATCTGACATTGATGATTCTCTATTGGTGTTCTTATATCTCTTGTCTTGTTTATGATTGTATGCTTCATATCTATTGGTCTATCAACATTGAATAATCCCATGCACATCTTTATGGATACACCTGCAAACACATGAACAAACATAACAAACAGTAAACAGTTAGTGTTCTGAGCAAAAAGTTTGGCTCAGGAACATTACAGTAAACACTATATTATCGTGCAATTTGTACTTGTCCAAAGCCCAAGACAAGTAGGGGAAATTGGCATAACAACAAGATAACCTATCACGGTCACCTTAATAGGAAATCCCCACGTTTTAGGGATAGGCAAGGTTTTTACTAGGGGAGGCATCCCCGGTAACCTAAAGGGATGAAAAGCTAAGGTTATGATCAAATTTATCCCCCCTCTCACTGGTTACCAAAGTCACAAGGTCTATGTCCGAGAAATTGAGGCAAATGAAGAATAATTTGAGTACCTGCCCGGAACAAGAACAACTGAGCATATATATGGCAATTTCAAGTACAAAAATGATAGTAAAGCCTCAAAAGATGATAGACAATGTGAAGTTATACTAGCTGATATAAAATTGCAGCAATAGTAAAGTTTACAACAGCAAATGATAATTTGTAACCGCTGCAAGAAAAACACTTCAGAAATTCTTGAAAAGACAGTGAAAACTTGGCATTTATTATGTAGAATGATTATCAATTTCCACAAGCAAATTCTGATAGGTTCAGCTAGCATATAAAGTTAGTTATGCAGCAAATTAGTGCCAATTAATGTGACTGTAGCAGTGTTTTGCAACAGCAGCCACTAAGTTAGTAGAGGTTAGGCTAATTTAGGGTTAGATTTAGTTCGTAAAAGCTTGATAGAAAAGAGTATTAAAGTTGTTTGATCAATCCTTCACAAGAGCAATGAAGAAAACTAGTGCCTTTAGGGCTCATGGAGTCAATTATATCAGCACAATAACTTGGAGAAAAGAATGATAATACTTGTCTAAGAATTTATGAGGTGGGTCTTGAGGAGTAACACCTTAAGTCCTCAAAGAACCAAGCCTTAAAGAGTCAATTCAGCTAGAGAGTAGGCACTTCTAGGCCCGAGTAAATTCCTCCTTCCTTAGACTCTTGAAATATATCTCATGCAGCAAGTAACTAGAATAATGCTTCTAAAGCACTAGCACTTTAGGGCTTTAGAAGCTTATCTAGACAAGATCTTCCTTAGCAAAATTGCAAATAAAGAGCAAGAAAGAAATACCTTATGTTTCTTGCTCCTAGGGTTTGGAAGCAAGCAATTTCATAATCTTCAACATGAACAAGTAAAACATACCATAAACATTCAACGTGAAATGAGAATTGCAGGTTTTACTTCACCAAGAATAATCAAGCATCAAAACGCTAGATTGCAGAAATTTCAGCAAAAATTGATCCAAGAAGCATTTAAACCAAGTCTCCAAGAGGTGCACCTCACAATTTCAACCAAGTAACCCCAAAAAGGGCACAATTTCAGTCCTACTCCTTGTGTGAGGAGAGTTATGATCTAAAAGTGAAATATTAGGTCTATTTATATATCTTTTTCCCAAAAAATGTCAACTTAAAATTTAAACAAGTCAGACCTTTAAAAATTGCCCTTTAAAATCCAATTTTACAAATAACACAAATGAAACCCTAAAGGGTGACGTCATGCCCTTCTGGGGTGACATTGAGCCCCTAATGAAGGACGTGGAGCTGGAAAAGTGTAGTGATAGGCCTCCAAAGGCCACATATCATGCCCACATGTGCCAAAACATCATGCCATGTGTCCTACCATCCTCTCCATGAAACCCTAGCCCTCTAGATGACGTCATAGGCTAGCAAGATGACGTCAAGGCCTCCAAAGGCCCTCGTCCAAGTGGAGAAAGGTGGCATCTCAACGTCTAGTCATGCCAGAGTGCCTCCCAAGGCAACAACCTCCTCCTCTGCTATGCAAATGGTGATCACAAGCTAGCCTCAGACGTGGGGTCTATGCATCCATCCTTGGGCTCCAAAGCCCCATGAAGGTCCAAACAAGTCATCTCCTCATGAATACATGTCCATCGGGCAAGGTCTTGCAAAGACAATCAGGTATGCCCTCCAAGGGTCCATAAGTCACAAGAATCATTCCAAGTAAGCCACATCTAATAATTAAACCACCCGAACATGTGCATC
Organism: Picea sitchensis; assembly: GCA_010110895.2. Classification (NCBI taxonomy): domain Eukaryota; kingdom Viridiplantae; phylum Streptophyta; class Pinopsida; order Pinales; family Pinaceae; genus Picea; species Picea sitchensis. Next base: position 33,863 of record SNQJ01S0004371.1, read on the forward strand.
AAACCCCCCTTCTCGAACTAAACAAATGCTCAAAGATTTTATACAATTTGTCAAATTTAGGTGTGGGAGGGGTGTCAAGGCATCCTATTGGGCCAATTAGTCCTCAAGTCAAGGGTGTTTTCCAAGAGAAACCCATCCAAGTCATGTATGAATGTGAGGTGGAGTGGGGTAAAAATTTTGGGCATGGGGTTCATGACATACAAGTGTTCGTATTGTCTCATTTATCGGTGCCTTTGTGGAGGGTGTGCTGCCCTTCGTCCACGATGCAACATTTTTCCAAGCCCATTTGTTGCCATTAATTTATTAAAGTCCAAAACAGTTGGGTACTTCAATTGGGTAACATAAGACTTGAAGAAGTACCACAATGTCACTTGAAGATAGAGGTACACAGAGTGCCATGTGGGTAAAGAAAAGGGTATACCACACTCGTGTAGATCCCTCAACAAGTGGGACACCTATATAATGTGACATTTATTTTCTTTAAAAGGTCTTCAATTCTTTTAAGAGAAACGTTTCACTGTTCTCAAGACCTCTTTGGGCGAGCATCTGGAAGGTTCATGATTAGCTTTTATCTCTTGCCATCTATATTCCCTCGAGACCTTCAGCCCCTTCTTCCCATGAAATGAGGTACAATCCCTTCTTGGGTCAGTACACCCGAAGACCCAAAAGATGAGGAAACGAAAGGGTAGAAGTACAGAAAGTGTTAAGTTGATCGGGAATGGACGATGACTCTTCAAGGAAACCCCTAGTAGCACCCCATCCCCAAGGGTGACCAACTTACTAGGACGAAATGATACCCACCAAGGTTAAATACGACAAAGAGTATAATTTCCAAGCAGACATTCTGTAATCAAGAAAGAATTCTTTGCAACATGTTCAAATGCTTCAATTATTAGGGGTGACACTTACCATGATACCAAACTTATTACCTCATGAAGCAAGACCTACTGTCCTTTGGGGCCAGGTCGGTGTGACGGACAATGCTCTGTGTTGGTGAAGTATGGTGGCGCATCAATGAATAGGAGGGGCCCTGCGGGGCTATGCTAGTCAATCTGGCTCTTGACACTCCATGTCTACTACCTGTGGGCCTCGAGACATGATCTCCATAGTTACCCCTAATATGAGGGGGTAACACACTGTCAAGGGAAATTCCAAGTTAAAAGAAAAGTGGAATGTAGATAAGAAACCCCGTTTACAATAGTAAAATCCATGAACCAATCCACATTGTAGGATGTCAAAACAAAAAGACTGTATATTTTATTAATAAATTGAATAGAGAGAGAGACAGAGATGATATTGTATATTCTACTAATAAAATGAATAAAGAGAGAGAGACAAATATGATATGGTATATTCTATTAGTAAACAAAATAGAGATAAGATAGGATAATTTTATTAATGTCCAACAAATGACCACAAAAGTAGGTCAATAGGACTAAAGGATCCATCCAATGTGAATACAATGTGGGAGTGCAGAAGCAGCGCCTATATAATGAGAAAAAGAAATATACAAGATAGTTGAAAGTACAGTGTAGATAAATATACGACAAGGTTAAACACTAAGTCTATTTAAGACCAAAAATAAAGTGTATATAACAGTATCATGACCAAAAATAAAGTGTATATAATAGTATCATAGTATGGTGATACAAAGTGAGAGTGAGTGTCTAAGATAGGAGTTGGAAAACTCGATGCTAGTCAAGAAGGAGAAAGAAATATCTGAAGATGAAGCCAACGAGGTCAAGGTCTCCTGGATATGATGATCGATGACGAGGGGGACAACGGGGGTCGCATTGGGTCGTTGTCGGATTCCTCGAGTACCATAGGGGTATCCGGTTGTATGACCCTTGGGGGTATGTAGGAACGAGGAAGCTCAGTTCTCCTACCATCCAAGGTCGAAGGAAAGAAACTCTGGATAGATCTCTAATTGCTCCGCTGGGGCTGAGAGGCAATCCGACGGGCGAGAGGTGCCCTGCTCTAGATCCATCTGGAGATGAACCCTCTGTCATTATGAGGATGTGTGATTGGATTCCTGCACCTATGAACCGGTTTCAAACATATCAGTCGATCTCCCAAGGGGGGAGTTTAAGAGGAGACTCAAGGTCTCACCACTCTATGATCTAAAGTACTCTATAACTCATCCTGTCACTTGTTGCTCCGCTCTGATGGAAGGGAATGAAAGTATGAGGTGATCCTCCTGGTCCACCCAAGGTGGGGGGGGCGTGTAACAGCTAGGATCTATGACTGAAAATCTCCCTGATGAAAAGTGTTAGGCATTGTTGATCTCGATATCAAAAGAAAGTATGGAGGGAGCCCCTTGAGTCTCTGTAGAGGCAGTAGTAACGTCCTCTAATCTCATAGTATAGGAGGCACTGGAAAATGAGGTGCATCTCTGTCTCTGGCTCCTATAGGTGGCACATCTGACAGACCCTATCAAAACGTGGGATATGGTGATCAATCTCCACTCGATGTTAATGAGAACCGACCCAGTGTTGTCCCAGAGGGATCCTAAGTGAATGCATCCAATGTATGTACGTGTATGGGGGGCAGACAATGATACCATCCCGCAACTCCAAAAAGTGCTCTAAGTAGAAAGACATCTTCGAACCTAGGCTCGTCGAGGGTGAGGTCCAAGTGATCTGAATATATAATCTGTATATGTTAATGAGAACCGACCCAGTGTTGTCCCAGAGGGATCCTAAGTGAATGCATCCAATGTATGTACGTGTATGGGGGGCAGACAATGATACCATCCCGCAACTCCAAAAAGTGCTCTAAGTAGAAAGACATCTTCGAACCTAAGCTCGTCGAGGGTGAGGTCCAAGTGATCTAAATATATAATCTGTATATGTCATCTCTAATGTCCTTATTCACTATCTGTCTAGTCAACAAGTGATGGATCGACTCATCTAAGGAGTACTTGAAGAGGGGAAGGCACTCTAGCGAGATGGTTATCGACTAGAGAAGTCGGGACGCCTCTAAAAACCAACCTCATGCACAACCTATGGAGCGATCCGAGGTGAGGGCCTCTGAGGAGCAAAGTGTAAGATAGGGTTATCGCTCTCTCCTGGTAGCAGAGTCCTTGAAAGATCTAACTCTATGAAGGAAAGAGACCAAGTGAAAGATAACCTTGAGGCAAAATGGTTGGAGACAGAACTCTGCCTGAATAATGGACTATGGAACAATATGTTTTCATCTGATGATGCCCCTTAGAAGCAAGGTCTGAACTCTCTCCAACCGAGCCCAATCTATCTGTATCAAGCTCGGTCCCCAGATATTCGATACATAGAGTATTGTGGGTCTGATAATCGCCTCCATGAGATAGAGATTGGACGAGAGTCCTGAAACTGACCTTGGAAGCACTATCTCTCGATGAGGGCTAGGGACCCATACCCTTTGTTGAACCGAGGTTGGATGACTTATGCGCCTTGTCTTGGAGATGACCTTGTGGATGTTTTTCAAGTTTTATGGATGGTTTTATGGTTAGGGTTTCATGGATGCTCATTGATTTACCTAGTAAGTGTTCTTTCTAAGTCTTTGACAATTTATTTCTTGATGTATTAAGTGAATGTCTTATCAAAGAGGTGATATTGCATGCTATCTTGTATTTTTCTTGAATAAACCTTCTCTTGAAACCCTAGGAAGGTTTGCAGTGGACTACCTCCCCTTGTAATCATTTTGTTGAAGCTTGTTAAAGGACATACGGATATTTTTAGGGTTTGTAGTGGACTAACCTAGTTCTATTCTTGTAAGTTAAAGTTCTAGGGTTTGTAGTGGACTAACTTAGGGTTTTACCCAAGATCCATTTTGATCTCTTGCTAAAGGTTGCTAGAAGACATAGGATGGCCTCTTAGGGTTTGTAGTGGACTACCTTGATTTGCCATCCTAAAGGATTAATACCTAGGTTTGTAGTAGACTACCCTAGGGTTTAGTTCTTAGGTCTCTTTCTTACCTTTGCTCTCCAAGAAAGTTCATCATTTGACTCCATATGCCCAAGGAAGCTAGACGGCACTAGTCCTTCTTTCTCTAGCAAGTGACCTTAATACCTAATTTTACCTCTCCTTTGATGTTTTATGGTTAGATTAGGACTTACCTTCAATTTCCAGCCTCTTCTTACCTTGACATCTAGGGATTGTTGGCATCTTTCACCCTTGGAATTTTCCTTGACACCATTTATTGTATTGCTGTTGCAATTTTCAGCTTGCTGGGGTTTGACATCTTGGATGCTTTAAGCTTGTTTCATGCCATTTACATTTCAGCAAGCATTTGTTATCTAAAACCCTAGTTTTGTCTTGCATTTTCAGCCCTCTTTCATTGCATGTTTATTGGTTTAAGGGTTGTTTAATTTCTGCTGTTGTAACTTGGTAAATTGCTGAAGTAATTTTCTTTGAATACAATTTTTATGACAGACATAGATTTCTTATGGATTTGTAGTGTTTGGGGCATTTCCTTGACTAGTTAATATCATTGATTGTTCAAGAAACTTCATACTTACAAATCTAAGAGTTATTTCATTAAAACACCTTGTTATTGCCTTGACAACCTTGATCTAAGTGGTGGTATAATTGAGTAACTAAGATAGGAGGTCGTAGACTTGATCCAACCTTGCTATAGGATTCCTTGAGGTTGCTAGGGAAGCCTCCCTTGTGTTGGATCTCATCCTTCACTAAAACGAGAGAAGTAATTGCTAAGGTGACAGTGGCATGTACTTCCAAGAGTTACACTTGTCTTGCACCTTGTGATAGGTTTTGCACAAGAGCGCTAGATATTTTGATAACATTTTGGCGCCATTTCCAGGGAGAATTGAGTCATTCTTCTTGGAAATCCAAATTCTATTCTTCAACACTCTTTTGGTAAGCTTGCATCAAAGCCTTACTTAGATAGCTTACATGGCGACTTCATTGAGGGAAGAAGCCCTCTACCTTAAGCACATCTTGATGAGCCTTGTCTAGCAAGATAATCTAGCAACTTCACAGAACCCAAGTGTTGAAAAAACTAATCAAAGGCCTAACAACAGATTTCCTAATCCTACCAAGGTCTACAAGAGGAGACCTCCTAATAATTCCCCTATAGTAAAGTATTTATTTGGTCAAAGACTTCCTTTATCTCTAATGGCTTTACAACCATGGGTTACCAATGCCTTCAAGCCTTTAGATATGTCTGAAATCCAAGGGTACACTAATGCTATGCCTGACAAGTTTGAAATCCCCCCAAATTTCTTGGTAACAATGTCATCTCTGTTGAAGAGCATATAGATACCTTTTATGCATGTTTTCAAAATCATCCACTTAATAATGATGATGAAGATGTAGTTATGAAACTCTTTGTTTCTTCTCTAGTTGAAAATGCAAGAAAATGGTGTAATAACCTTCCTAATAAGAGTATTAAAACCTGGCAAGCGTTTCATGATACCTTTATGAGAAAAGATGGGGCTCAAAGAAGGATTGTAGGTTGTTGTTAGTACAATTTAATAAAATGGAGGAGGAAAATGAATCAGTAAAGGAATTTGATACAAGATTTGAGAACTTAAGCAAATTCTCGATGACATTAGCCCAAAGGATGGTGTTTTCCTTCTCCAATATACAAAGGCCTTTGAGGGACAATTTGGATTTATGATTAGGGACAAGTCCCCAAAGACCCTTGTAGAAGCACAAGAGCAAGGTGCTTAGATTGCAGAGAACCTCTTGGCTTCTAAGGTAGAACCTTTTTATGTCCCTCATGCTAAGGCTGATACCAAGCCTAGGACTTTGAAAAACGTTGAATCTACCCAAGACTCGGTCACACTCTTATCCCAAAGATTCGAGTAAATAACAATTGAATTCTTGCAAAATCAGAGTCTCCTTGTGAACAAAGTCACTAGCCTAGAGAGAGCTCAACAACAAAACTTTCCTTCTAGACCTCAATACAACAATAATCGACGACAAAGAGGAAACCAAGGATGGAAACCTTCTCCCCCGAATAAGAAAAGAGTCCCTAACACCCTTGCACCTACTAATTTGATTAATCAAGAAGATGGCCCTTGGTGTTTATGTTAATATTATGGTCGCTGCGGGAGGTATTTACCTCCACCTGTGAACCTGACGAGAATAGAAAACTCCGGAAAGCAAGAGAAAACCCTAATGAGTTGGCTAATAACCCTAGAAGTCTTGTCGGCTCAAGAAGATAATTTATATTAGGTTATTAGCCTCCAAGAGAAGAAGTCGGCCAGAAATAATAATAATATACTGAACAGACACATATCCAGAAGGAGAAGTCGGCCCCAGCAAATCTGGCAGAACCAGTATAAATACAAGGCACCAGTTCTCATTTGACACATCTCAGAATCGCAGAGCAGCAACTGGTGCGCACTGCAATTCCCAGTTTGGTGCGCACGTGTGGAGGAGAGCTGCAGGTGCAGCTGCTGCAGCTAGCAGTTTGGGTGTTGGCTTGGACTATCTCTTGGTTAGGGTTTGGACTATCTAATCAGCTATTGTTGGTGCGCTATCCTTGGAGGAAGATGCGCTACACCTTGTTTGGCAATCTAGCCTAGGGTTTGCTTCCGGAGTAATTCTCAGTCAAGGTTAAGGTGCTCGGAGGGTGGCTTCGGCCTATGGCTGCGTGACGAGGGTATCGTCAATGGTAAAACGAGCACACAATCTTCTATATTCTAATAGGTTATGGGCCCACACCTCCTTCACTCAGTCTAAACGCTCGAAGGAAACATAGCCGCTAGGATATTGAGCTCGTTGAGGAACTGTCGCTAGGGTTACTAGCAGGAGCAATTGCAGAAACCCTAAACCTCTTGTTGAGGCAACTTAAGTGAATGGATTGACCTAATCTCCGAACAGATCAGTGCGCCCTAGCCTAGCGCATCTCCTGATACTCTCAGCAAGCCAAGACGTGAAGTTTGAATTTCTGGTAAAATCTAGGGTTTGACCAAGTCAAGCAGCCATGACTAACTCTATGAAGTCTGAGAACAAATTAGATGGAGCCTTCAACTTCAGAGCGTGGAAGACAAGGATCGACCTCATCCTTGCCAAGAATAAAGTGTTGGATATCGTGAAACCAGAGTTTGAAGAAGGAAAAGAGAAGGAACCGCAGAACGTTGCAGCTATGGAGAAGTTCAAAGATGTTGACATCAATGCCATGAGTATCATAGTGGATTCTATAAAAG
>SNQJ01S0004371.1:91899-112898 GCA_010110895.2 Picea sitchensis
AATGAAACTCACCATAACACATGACTTGTATCTCATGGAGTAAGGCCCAATGCCTCTTGAAAGCCAACTGGTGTGGTGGATGCCATCTGAAAATATATGACCTATGTGGTGGTGAGAAGGGTCTTCATCTGCGCAAGTGGATATTGTTGGTCATGTAGTCTCTCGACACTCCATATATGCAACCTGAGGGCCTCTATACATAATATCCTTAGTTATCCCACAAAATGGGGATAATAAGGACTATTACCCCTAGCCTAGGGGTAACTAAGGAGGTGATGTCTCGAGGCCCGTAGGTAGCAGACATGGAGTGTCGAGATCCCGATCCATAGCACAACCCATAGAACCCCTATTCTTCACCACGCATCACCATCATCACTGGCAGCAAAGCAATGTCCACTACACCAGCCTAGATCCCAGAAGACAATAGGTCTTGCTTCATGAGGTAACATGTCCAGTCTCATGGTAAGTGTCACTTTAATATTTGAAGCATTTGAGAATGTTGCAAAGAGTCCTTTCTTGATTATAGAACATTTTCTTGAAAATTATATCTTTTCCCTAATTTCACCATGGTGGTTGACATGGAATCCTAGTAAGTTGGTCACCCTCAGGAAAAGGGTTTCTTCTGGGGGGTTTCCTTGAAGGGTCATCGTACCATTTCTCAATCATACTTACCACTTTCCACACTTCTTCCCCTTCATTTCCTCACATTTTGTATTTTCATGTGCATTGACCCCAAGAAGGGCTTGTACCTCATTTCATGGGAAGAAGGGAATTAAGGCCCATAAGTGTTGTAGATGACATCATACATAAATACTTTCCCTAAAGTCCCGAGAGCCATGAAACGCTTCTCTGAATGAATAAAGGAATTTTAAAAAATAAATAAAAATGTCCCACTTGATGGGGGAATACATTGCAGTGTTCTTTAATTTCCAATGCATATGGAACTCAATGTGTTCTAAATTCAAGTGGCATTGCGATGTTATTTTTTTTTCCATTGAACATAACACACAATGTTCAGACTTAATAAAAAGGAAAATAAAGGTCTTGGAACTTTTTTTCATTATAAATAAAGGGAACTCAAGGATGTAGCACACCCTCCACAAAGGCACCCATAAATGAGACAATATGAACCCTTGATTGTCAAGAACCCCATGGTTGAGAGTCTTTCCCCACTCCACCTCATATTCATTACATGATCTAGATAGGGTCTTTTTGGGAAAGATTCCTTGACTTGGGGATTGACCTACCTAATAGGGCACCATGACACCCCTCCCATACCTAAATTTGGCAAAGTTTATAAGGTCTTTGAGCATTTGTTTAATTTGAAAAGGGGGGATTGTTTGGGTGATTCTTATATTAAATATGGCTTACTTGGAACTTGTGGATAATAGGAGGGCGTACGTGTTCATCTTTACAAGACCTTACCTAGTGAAAGATATTGATGAAGGAACTATGCCACTTGGACCTTCATAGGGGCTTAAAAGCTTGCAGGATGGATGCCATACCCCACATGTGGGAGACCATTGATGATGAGCATTGCACCTTGAGGATAGAGGAAGTTTCCTTTGGAGGAACCTTGGCATCATTGGAGGATGATATTGCACCCCTCTTCCACTTAGACATATCCTTTGGAGGCCCAGGATGTCACCCATTATCCCTTGACGTCATCTTGGAGGCTAGGATTTGATGGATGATGTAGTTCCAAAGGTGGTTTCACAGGTGGAGGCTCATGGCATGGGAAATTTCACACATGATCATGAAACATGGCCTTTGGAGGCCTAATGTTCCACTCATTGAGGCTAGACGTCACATTCTCTAGCCCTATGTCACCCTCCTAGGGCATGACATCACCCTTTTAGGGTTTTATTTTATGTCATTTTCATTTTTGTAAATTGTAAAGGAAAATGAAGGGAGTCAACCCTCTTCTGATTTTTTATTGACATTTTAAAGTGGACAAATTGGTTTAGATGGCCTCATATAAATAGAGGGCCATCCCATGTTCATTTCTCATCATTCATTCCTCACCATTTGTGAGAACAAGTCTGAAATTTTCACCCTACTTGGATATCTCTCTCTTCTACACTCATGTGAATTGCTTGGAGGATCAATTTGTTAATTTTAGAGATGCTATTAAGTTCTTTTCAATTTACTAGAGAACAATAGAATAAGCAGGATCACTGAAAGAAACATAATCACAAGGTGCACAACATTTTATCCTGGGAAACCCTCATGGGGGAGAAAACCCAGCAACAACTTCCTCAATAATAGATTGCCAATACAATGCCAAGAATTAAGACAAAACCACCAAGAATAACCCAAGATTGAGCATGCGCCTCTCTTATCCTTCTTGTGACTGCAACTATCTTCAAAACTTGCACACTAGATGAGTGATTGAGTGAATAAATGAATGAGGCACCATCCTCACTTATTTATACTAGCTGAGGGGCGCTAGGGTTATGTCTCTTCACCAAGCAGGGCCAACTTCTTCCAATAGTGGTTAAAACCACTTTAATAAACCCTAGGGAACGGCTTCTAAAATACCACCAAATGGATATGGTTTGACCAATCCACAAGAGGGGATTTGGTCTTATACAAGACCCAACATGATCAATCCACAAAAGGAGATTTGATCTATATAATAATAACTCAATTATAATTAGAATATTCTTCACAGTTACAATATTTCAACACTCCCCCTTAACAAGAAGGGTATTCTACATACATAACCCAATACAACATCATCAGGAGAGAGAGGGAAACAACATCATCAACATCTGGAACATTGACAGACATATCTACAAATCATCAAAAGTTTTTTTTTATCATCAATAACATCATTGTTAACATCATGGAGATGGAGTAGTATCATCATCATCATCTGCATCAACATCAATTAGAATAACAATAATACAACATCATCAATAACACAAGGCTGATACAACATCATCAACAACAACACGAGGTTGATACAACATCATCAACAACAACAACACGAGGCTGATACAACAACATCGTCAACATGAGGTTGAGATAACAACATCATCATCATATGGAAACAAAATGAGGCAGGTGAAACAACAACATTTTTTGGTACTCTGACAAACCGTCCTTATCGAACCTTCGGGATCTTCCCAAGAATCAAAAGATTCCCTAGGATATAAAAATCCTAACGAATCTACCACATGGTACTTAGATAGACAGTCCTTACCATACCTTTTGGATCTGTCCATGAATGAAAGGATTCCCTAGGATATAAAATCCTAACGGAGCTGCCACTACTGACCACAGCTRGCATATACATGCACACATACTCTGACAGACCATCCTTACCGGACCTTCGGGATCTGCCMAGGGATGATCAATCCCCTAGGATATAAAATCCTAATGGAGCTACCTATTGTTGGTCAGGATACCATAGTATCATCGGAATCACTCCCCCTTTCAAGGGAGGTCCTTTCAGACTATACCAAGATTGTATCGAAAGAATTCAAACTTTACACGAGACAAAGGCTTTGTCAACACATCTGCAACATGCTCATTTGTGCCAACATATTGGAGCTTTACAACTCCCCTCTGCACCATATCATGAATGTAGTGATATTGGATTTCTATGTGCTTCGACTTATCATGGAACACTTGGTTCTCCGTCATCTTTATGAAAATCTAGTTATCACATAGAGCCATGGTGGCTTCTAACTCCATATTGAATAGACTTGTCAACAACTTCCGAAGCCATATGGCTTCACAACTGGCAGAAAATGCTACAATTTATTACGCTTCTGTCGTGCTGAGAGAAATAATGGATTGCTTCCTGCTCTTCCATGAATTCATGACTGACCCTAGACTGAAAAAATATCCTAAAGTGCTCTTTCTATAAGAAACACTTCCGTCCCAATCTAAATCAGTATATCCATACAGTCTGAAGTCATGATCTCCATTATAACAAAGACCATATTCCAACGTACCCTTAAAGGTATATAATCACATGTTTTGCAGCTACAAGGCGAACATGTCTGAGCTCTACTAGATATTGAATCAAGGTGTTCACAACAAAACATATATATAGCCTGGTATTCGTCATATACATCAATGATCCAATGATCTGTCTATATAGAGTAGCATCAACCAATTCCGATGAAGCATCAACCAGGAGCTTCAACTTTGTTTCCATGGGTTTGTTCATGGATTTGCATTCCAACATGTCGAACCTCTTCAGTATTTCAACTGCATACTTTCCTTTTTTAAGGAAGATCTTCTCTAATCTCTGCCAAACTTCAAGACCGAATAAATAATGCATCAGGTCTAGGTCTTTCATCTCAAATTTTGCAGTGAGCTTCTTCTTACAATATGTGATGAGATTTTATTCTCCTGTTAAGAATAAGTCATCCACATATAGTAGCAATATAACTGGCTCAACATTCATAAACTTGAAGTAAGGTTAGAATCAACTTTACTCTTGGTAAAGCCCAAGCTTGTCAGGACACTGTCAATTCTTCCATACCAAACTCTAGGAGCTTTTTTTAACCTGTATAGAGATTTCTTCAACCTGCAGACATCAGTCTTTCTATCTTCAACTTAAAACCCTTGTGGTTGTTCTATATACACTTCTTCTTCAATAACACCATTTAAGAAGGTTGTTTTCACATCCATCTGGTGTAACGTCCACTTCGTCTTGGTTGCAAGAGTTATGGTTGTTCTGATAGAATTCTATCTAGCTACATGAGAAAACATATCTTCATAATCAATGCCTTCCTTTTGAGAAAATCCACGAGCTACAAATCTTACTTTATGTTTTTCAATACTTCTTTATGCAGCATGTTTTATCTTTTATATCCATTTGGAAGATACCACATCGTTGTTCTTCGATCTAGGAACTATTTCCCATACATCATTCTTTATAATGGACTAGTATTCTTCCGTCGTGGAATCCACCCATTATTTATTTTGAATGGATTCTTCAAAGCAATTAGGTTTCGTTTCTATGAGATCACACATTAGGGCCATATAACTGGAAAATGGCTTAGGTTTATTTTTTTGTCTCATGGTTCCTTCTGGGGAACCATACTTCTCTCCATCTTGAATAAGTTCCCTTGCTCAAGCTAGCTTTCTCTTGTGAGAGATCGTCATCTAGGGAGGTTCTTGAGATTCTATCATGTCATGATCTTTGAGAATCTCAACATTAGGGGGTAACTGTAACTTCCGTCATGGGTTTTGCAACTCTGGGAGCTACATGTTCTTCTTCATATACTTCTTCAAGTTGGCATTTCATTGATCTTTTGAGTTTTGCATCTTCATCAAAGGTTACATCTCTACTGCTATCAATATGATGGTAACCTGGTATGTAAATTCTGAAGGCCTTAGAGACCTCACAATATCCAACAAATATTCCCTTATTTCTTGAAGGGTCCAACTTAGTTCTCCTTTCTTTTAGAATGTGTACAAACACTAGACAACCAAATATTTTGAGATGGCTTACTTCTGGCTTCTTTCTGGAGAACATAACTTCAGGGGTTTTGAATCCAAGTGTACTATGGGATAGTCTGTTTTGGACATAAACTGATGTTAATGCTGCTTCATCCCATAAGTGCATCATAATATCTTGATCATGGATCATAGTCTTCACTTCTTCCATTATTGTTCTATTCTTTCTTTCTGCTACACCATTTTGTTGAGGATTATAGGGAGTGGTGAGCTCCCTCTTAATCCCGATATCTCTGCAAAATCTTCCAAATTAATTTGAGGTGTATTCTCCTCCATTATCTAACCTAAGTATCTTGATTTTTCTTTCGGAGAGATTTTCTACTAAGGCTTTGAATTCCTTGAAATTTTCGAGTACTTCATCTTTGGATTTCAAGAAATAAACCCCAAGTCTTGCGAGAATAATCATCAATAAATGACACATAATACACATACCCACTTAGAGAGGTTGATGGCATTGGACCACATACATTTGAGTGGATGAGCTCCAAGATTCCTTCTACTTTATTGTTGCTCTTTGGGAAAGGATTATTTATGTTCTTTCCTTGTGCACATCCCTTGCATATACCTTCATGATCAACCTTGAATTATGGTAAACTTGTAATTACATTTCTTACTTATGGTAAGGCTTTGTAGTTGATGTGAGCTAGTATTCTATGCCAAAGTTCACATGGACTCTCAGTGGAGTGAGTCAAGGTTGCATCTGAGTGACCTTTTAACTTATACAAGCCACCTTCTTCTGTTCCAATAACAATTGCATCTTCTATGGTTTTTCCTTTAGGCCACATAAGAACTTCACCATCTATGAATGCAACCCTGAAAACTTTCTTATATAGAGATGAGATGGAAAGTAAGTTCTTTTTCAAGCCTGGTACATAAAGTACATCATTCATTCTCATCAGAGTCCCTGAATCAAGTTTGTAGGTGGATTCTCCCATTCCTTTGATAGGATACTGATAATCATATCCAAGTGAAAGTTTCTGGGGAAATTCCTTTTCTGTAAGGCTAGAGAGAATGTCTCTTTGACCTGTCAAGTTCTTAGAGGCACCATTGTCTATGATACAAGTATCCTCTCCAAGTGTCACAGATCCTGAGAGGGTGGAAAATAAAACATAATCTTCAATCTTTTATTTAATCAACTTTGTGGGTGGATCATCATCTTCANTTTGACCTGTCAAGTTCTTAGAGGCACCATTGTCTATGATACAAGTATCCTCTCCAAGTGTCACAGATCCTGAGAGGGTGGAAAATAAAACATAATCTTCAATCTTTTATTTAATCAACTTTGTGGGTGGATCATCATCTTCAACTACATGGGAATGATGTCTTTTGTTATTTCTCTTCTTGTATTATTCCCTTATGGAAAGACAATTATTAGCAATGTGTCCCATCTTATCACAATGATAACATTGATAAGAGGAGAAATATTTTTCTTTTCTTTGCCCCTTCTGATATTTTTGGAATCTCCTTGGAGGGTGAGATTCTTTATGGAAGTGGGTGAATCTCTTTGGGCAATGAGATTCCTTATGAAGATGGGTATCCTTTTGGAAATGAGACCTTTTCTTTCCTCCTTTAGCATGAGCAACTAGGGCTTTGTCTTCATCCCTTAATAGTACTGCTTCTCGGTTGGCTACTCTTGCTTCTTCTTGAACACATTCTTCCCATAGACTATCAAATTGGAATTTTTCTTTTCTTGCACATATAGTTTGGATGAAGGAATCCCAAGGTCTTGTGAGACCATTAAGAGTTTTCATTATGAGTTCATATTCATATTGGTTGTCTCCAATTTCTTGTAATTGTTCCTTTAATTGAGAAACCCTAGAGAAATAGTCATGAACTATTTCTCTTTTCTGCATCTTTGTATTCTTGAGTTGGGTTCTTAGATTCATCTTTCGGTTGATGTTATTTACTTCATACATTTTGGTTAGGGAATCAAACATATCCTTTGGAGTATTCTTATAAGACACTTGAGGAATCAATTGATCTTTAATGAATTCTGCACTGGTCGTTTTGGCCCTAACCATATCCTTCTTGTACTTCTCTTTGGCTGCTTCTTCTTCGGGTTTCAATACATTTTCTTTTATGAAGTTTGTAAGGTCATTCTTTTCAAGAATGAGTCCAATCCTGTACTTCCAGGCACGAAAATTTTCCACACCTTCTAACTTGTCAACAAGCTTAGTGCTTGCAGACATATTGACCTGGAGCTAGGAAAATGACCAGAAAATGAAAGTTCTCAGAAACTGAATCTGAACTTACCAGGAGATGCTCTGGGCTGAGGCAAGTATGTTGGAGCTATCTGATTTAAAAAATTTCAAGTTTTACCCCTTGAAACTTGACCTGCGCAAATTTGGATTGGTACTTCTAGTACCGGTTATGGTTTCCCGGTACCAATCAAAACTAGGGTTTGAATTTCTGGAGGCTCTAGCCACTAAAAGGGTGTGCTCAAGTTATCAAATGATGTTCTAGGGTAGGGTGCACTTCGCTATATGGTTTTTAGTAAGAAATTCCCTTCCAATAAAAATTCCTAATTTTCTTGTACGAAAACAATGAAGTTTTTGGATACCTAGTGAAAGGTGCTCTATTCATTCAAGCTATGATACCATGTTAATTTTCGAGCTGCTATTAATTTCTTTTCAATTTACTAGAGAATAATAGCATAAGCAGGATCACTGAAAGAAACACAATCACAAGGTACACAACATTTAATCCTAGGAAACCCTCATGGGAGAGAAAACCCAACAAAAAAATTCCTCAATAATAGATTGTCAATACAATGCCAAGACTTAAGAAAAAACCACCAAGAATAACCCAAGACTGAGCATGCGCCTCTCTTCTCCTTCTTGTGACCACAACTATCTTCAAAAATTTTGCACTAGATGAGTGATTGAGTGAATAAATGAATGAGTCACCATCCTCACTTATTTATACTAGCTGAGGGGCGCTATGGTTATGTCTCTTCACCAAGCAGGTCCGACTTCTTCCAATATTGGTTAAAACCACTTTAATAAACCCTAGGGGATGAATTCTCAAATACCACCATATGAATATGGTTTGACCAATCCAAAAGAGGGGATTTGGTATTATACAAGACTTGACATGATCAATCGACAAAAGGGGATTTGATCTATATAATAATAACTCAATTATAATTAGAATATTCTTCACAGTTACGATATTTCAACACAATTTGTGGATTCTTTTGCTGATTTTTGGATGGAATTTCTGCAATTAGGGTTTTATCTCATGCTACCTTGGTGATTGAAATTTATGAAATTTTATCTTTGTTCTATCAAATGTTCATGGTAATTTCTCTTTTTCATGCTAGACGTCTTGCTTGGTGAAACCCTAAGAGAGGAGAATAAGTGCTTCATCCTCTCACAAGGTTATTCTTTGTTCAAAATTGGTGAAATCTTCTTGCTAGGGTTGGTATCCTAAAGCCCTAAAGTGTTAGCACTTTAGGATTTTAGCCCTAGACACTTGATTTCTTGATCTAGTTTAAGTATTAATAGGGGAGAAAAGGTTGATAGAGCCCAAAAGTGCTTGCACTCTAGCAATCCTTCTCTTTAAGGCTTAAACCCTAAGGCCCTAATGTGCTAGCACCTTAGAGTTGAAGCCCCACCTCTTAGTATTTTCTATCTCAATCACCAAGCATCATTGTTGTATTGTTGTTATAAAGACTCCATAGCTCTCAAARGAACTAATTTTTCAGCTCACTTATGGTGAAATTGATCAACAAACACTCTCTTTCAATTCTCTTAAGCTCTCTACTAACTTTGCTAACACTAACACTCACTAATTTGCTAATAAACTTGTTGTTGTGAAAAATTTTGCTACAACCATCTTAATAAACTCTAATTTTCTACATACACTCTTATAGAGGTGGTTTAATTTKCTCAAAATTTCTCTTAAGCAATTGGATAATTTTTTATGTGGTGCATGCTTAATTTTCTTAGTCAATTGTTGATATTCTAAGCTCTTTTATTGCCTTTGTTACAAATTTATATTGTTGTTATAAGATTATCGTACTGCTGCAAATTTGTACCAACCATTATTTAGTGTCTTCAAGGAGTATTTATTGCATGTTTGGACTTGGAAATAATCATTTATTTTCTATGAAGTGTTCTTGCTGCAGGCATGTACTCAAACAACTTCATACTCTTATCTCCTTGACCTAGACTTGTCTTTAGGTGATCAAGAGAGGGGGTGGGCTTGGATGTAATTTTTATAGCAAGATTTGCCTCACCCTATGCAATCTTGCACAAAAGGCCTTTTTCCATTTCCCTATGCAGAATTATCATCCCTGTTTGTAAATCCCAGAGCTAAAAATACATATTTTTCCACATGTACACACCTTGCCTACTATACAACATGCGTATACGCAGGTTGCACCACTACAACTCGTGTACATTGGGATTTGTGCCCAAAAAATAAAAATGGAGTCGAGTTTCCATGTCACGACAGAAGATCTATGATCCTCGACCTTCCATATACTAGAAACGTTTCGAATCGACCCTTTAGTTCAATTTGAAGGCTATAAATGGGCCAATTCCGAGCTATGGAAAAGAGGTGAAGAATTCAACTTTGAGAGCAAAGTTACTCTGGAGAAATTATTTACTTCATATTGAGTCTACATCCCTTTTGTCCTTTAAGTCTGAACACAGTGTTCAACCCCCAAGCTCTTCCCTTATTTGATTGAGAACTTCATTGTCTCTCTTCTATGAGCTTGCCTTTGGTGGAGGATTGAAGTGGTGGAGGTCCAGCTGAAAGGAACTTAGTTTCTCAGTTTCAAACCATGCCGACACAAAAGTCTATAACATTTTCACTTCTGTTGATCATATATTAATAGAAATACTCTTCTCGTCCAATTGATATCTTGCAAATATTTGAATTATTATTCCATGGGCGTATTTGTCATGTTTATTAATGGATTATTCTATTGAATGTGCTAACATCATATATTATCACCATATGCTTGCTTTGCTTGGTTGTTGAGGACTAGTTGCAGGTATATTGATTTGGGTCAAGTGCTCAACAATGGACTTCATCGAATGTCCGGACGAGGTAGGCATTTTATCTTGTCTTTCTAGCATATTTGTTTACATAGCATACTTGATAATAGAGTTGATTTATGTAGTCATTTCCGTCTGTTGTGGTTTACCCTAGCCATAGAGAGATTTTCCTCATAACAACAATACTTGCTACTTTGATCCCTTGAGGTCATCGAGGAATCCTTCCCTATGGTGGACCTCCTCCATCACTAAAATGAGGGAATTTATTACTAAGGTGACAGTGGTAGGATTTTCCATAGTTACGCAGATTTGGGGGACTTGTGTTGGGCTTTGCACAAGTATAAATCCAGCGATAACAAGGAAAACATGTGTTATTTTTAGGAGGGTTTTATATATGTTTTTAGAAGTTTTCTCCATACATTATGTTACCTCCCAAACTTCCACTCAAGTGATTAAGTATTGAAACACAAGTGCAACCTCTAGGGGAACCTAGGAAGGTTACCCATTTTCACCACATCAATGCTTCTTGTCACTTTAGGCTGGCTCTCCTCCAGCACAAAGGGGTATCCTTAAGTAAAGTGTATGATAAAATGTAAGAATAAATGGGATGGTGGACAAAGACCAATGTCAATCCAATGGGTAATGGAGTCAAGCATATATGAACAAGAGGGTTTGAATACTATGGAGTATGTAGTCAAGCCATACATTAATATGTCATTATTACTTCAAGTAGATTTTTAGGTTATACAAGAATAAGTGAGAGCCCTTATGAATATGCACCATCGCCACCATAAAATAATGTGCAACCATAAATAGTGAAGGAACAACTATAACATGAAATCACAAGTAAAGAGGAAAAAGTAAGACAACCTTCTAAAGAACGAACAACCCTAACAACACATTACATATTCAATTGCAATACCATAATATCAAGTGAGCCAATAACATGTGCCACAACCAATCTGAAATTACAACAGAAAATTCCCAACATTTAAGGTTACATCAAGGACTAGGGAGGGTTTACAACCTATACCCCAATCTCTTCTCCTTATGTAGAATTTCCCTCTAACAAAGATCATTTTTAGCAGAAAATACAATGGTTTCCCTTGAAAAAGCCCTAATCATCCATGAGAAAGAGAAGAGAAGGATGAAAAACCACATGCATGCTTTCTCCTTGACTTCTTTCATTCTACAAATTAACAACTAGGCCTAGAGGGGATCTCCCATGAATCCAACCATGTTGAACAATGGGGATATATTTTCTTTATATAGATATCTAGCACGATCTCTCCCACAATAAAATATAACTAAGTGAATTCTAGATCCACGTTTCTCTCCTAAAACAAATATTAAATTGCATGCACAATAAGTTTCTTCTAGGAGGGTGCTCCTCAACAAATAATAAAAAAATGCAAGATCAAGGGTTTGAATGGGTCCTCATGCCACTTGTTGACCTCCTAGGTGAAATTCTCCCTTGGAATATGTCCCTTTGACCAAGTATTGAGATTCTTGGTGCCACATGTCTCCATTATCCTTGGAATGCTCCTTAAGATGTCTACATAATAACGACCACAACCACCTAGAAAAGGGGGTGCTCCTCAAATAGGGAACTTTCTTCCTTTGACCAAGTTTTCCTCATTCCATGGATCTTGAGACATCCTAGGAGGTGTGCTCCTCAAGAGAAAGTCTTATGTTTACTTGAAATGATGAAATGATTCCATAAAGGCTCCTCAAATTTGGGGCACTCCTCATTATGTACCAATGTTCCCCTTGAAAAAGGATCTCTTGGTGTGCTCTTTGGGAGGGTCTATTTTGGATAGTGGTGTGGGTCTCCATGCTCTATTATTGGCCTAGGGAAGTGAATCCTCTTTAAATCTCGACTTGTTATTCTTGGACATGCAATGCACTTTAATTCCACTCTAGTTTCTTGAAGTTGATTTCTAGTTCATGCCATTGTTATTTTCAAAGTTTTCCTAAGTTAGAAAATCTTCTATTCCATGGACGCCTAGGGCGCACTTCATGAGAAATATCTTCATGCACTATTTTTGGTCTTTTCATCCCTATATTTGACCTAAAAAGTGTGCCTCCCTTTTTTGAAGAAGTTTGACTTTTGACTCATGCATGAAGTTGTCTTCTTGGTTCTATTTTGGAAAAGCATTGTGATATATTTACCAAGAGCTATTTTTGACAGAGAAGGATGTATTCTTTGAGATTTCTTAACACATATTCCATCTATTTTTAGAGAGGGATTGGTGCTATCTTCACATGTGTTCTAGTCTTAATATGAGGGAACACCCTTTTGAGCTAATTCTAGCATATGCATGGGTTAATTTACCCTTTTGAGATGGAGTGCTTCACTTGGAGGCTATTTTAAGCATGCTTATCATTTATTTTGGGCATTCTTCTCCTTTATCTCATGTACCCTACTTGAGGACACTTTTATTAGACATTCCATTGTTTTTGTCTACTCCATTTAGAGAGATATTCTTTGTTCATTCCCAAATTCAATCTATAAACATTGGAACGATAGTAAAGGTTCATGACCATCCTTGCTTGACTTCTCTAGTCTTTTATCCCATTTATTTTTTGTTTGAGTGAGTATGCAAGAGCATATTATTCACTAAGAGTTAGAGATCACTTTCATAATGTTCGTGTGATTCCATATTTGTACTGGTGAGAGATGGTGTTTCAGAATGAGGTCCCATGGAATGCTTTGAAGTTGAAGCCAATATCTTTAAATTTTGTACTCATAGATTTGTAATAAACATACCTTCTTATTAGGTAGCTAAATCTCATATACTGATGTGTTTGATTTATTTTATTTGAATTTTCTGAATTGATTGACATTGAGGATCACCTTGCTCCATCGCTTTTTCTATTCCATCACCCACTAAATTCAAGGCACTATGGCCACAATTAGAATTTTCAATGGAATCTAAGGTACTATGGCCACAAATTGAAATTTCAAAATTCGTTTTGCTATGTTTTATTTTTTACATGCAGATCTTCACTTTTCAAGTGTAATCTTGAGGTGTTTCACAATATATTTGCATGCAAATTGAGGTTAGTAGCATATATAAGTGTAAATCTTCATCATACTTGCTGTCAGAAATTGTTTTGATGTAGATTTTAGGGATGATATTTAATTTACAACAAGATTTCCATATATCTAAAGTGGTTTTGGCTAGAGAAAGCTCAATGATTACCTTCAAATTGCATAGGGATCCCCCCTTTGAGGTCAACACACGTTAACCTACTGATGTGAGAAAATGTTCCAAGTTAGCTTCATAGATTCACGTCGAAAAAGGGCCCAATTAGAGATTCCTTTGTTGAAATAGCAAACTCTTCGGACATGACCCAACTATAGTTTTTTTTTTCAAAGATACTAGTTATGGTTTGGCTTACTTTTTTTAAAATGAAATGCATCTACCACACAATGCAAAGTGAAAATGAAATGAAAACTAATCTTCCAAGGGCACTATATAGAATCAACTCGACATGAAACAAAAGGAAGGTATAGAGAGTAGAGAGAATAATCTACCAACTACCATTAGCACCGAACATAGGGCTCACACTTAGAACCAATGAGAGATTATAGATCATTGAGAGAGTACTTGTTTCACATCAAATTTTAGACATAAATCCAAAGGAAACATGTAAAGATTAGGGAGAATAGTCCACCTCTATTGTTTGCACAATAATCCAAATCTTGCTAAGGATCGAGGATAGCCTACTAATATTGAAAGTTACATTCAACAAGTTACCAATGGATATTGTTGACTTCCTCTTAAACTAGGGGGTCAACTCCATGTACCATGAAGATATGCATCAACAGATGCAAACATGTCCAAGACTTTTTGGTTCTACAAGGCATTTTTTGCTCTATCACATAGTTTTGTAAGTGGGATTTCCGCACCCCTGCACGGGTTTATAATGTAATAGGTCTAAATGGATCATGTTAGGTCATTTTCCTTAGGGTTTATTCATTAGGAGAGTTCCTTTCACTGAGTGTTTTTTATCCTCAGGAGGTTAATGTGGCCTAACCAGCCGGGTTAATCTCCCTTGAGTTTTTCACTTCCACTAGCAATAAATCCTCCAAAGTGGTGAAAGGCGTTCTAATGAAGTCATTTCTAGGTAGATAATGTTTAGTAATGTTGTAAATGACCATGTAAGACAACACGCAAAATTTCACGGAATTCCGTCAAGTCTAGCAAGGTTTTTTTTAAAGTTGGAAATTAATTAATTATTAATTCTAGGTAATTAATGTAAAACTTAGGTCCCAGGATTTTTGATAGGGGTATTTGTACTGAAAATAAAGATAATGAGACCCCCTACACCCATGGACCAAGTTTCAACTCAGTTGGACAAGTTTTTTTAGGGGTTTTGTCCACTTAGGAGTTTTTTCACAAAACGATGATTTTAATTGCCAAACCCAGGACATGGGCAAATGTTAATTTTGTAATAGTTAGTCAAATCAGGTGAAGCAAGTGAAAATAATTGATATGGAGCTCACCTAACCCTTCCCAACCATTTCCTAACCTTTACCTATCCTTTTAAAGCCCCTTTTAATTTATTAACTCACCTATTAATCTTTCCCTTTGAAGCTTACATACACCCTTCCCACGTGATTTTTGGAGTACTCTGATCTCCATTGCCTCACCTAGGATAAGGGACCCATGTTTTTATTAAGGGACCCATGCCCTCCCTTTGAAACTCACGCCTTCTCTCACATAAGGTTGGAAAGGTCAGACGTAAGTTTGGAAACTTACCTTTAATCAAAGCGTGGGGCCTCTCCTTTCACTCATGCACATTCCTTATCCCATCCACATCACACTTAAGAATGTGTATGACACACGTCCCCACACTCTCACAAAACCTCACACATTCTTATCTAAACTCACGCTTTCCTCTTTTTGAGACTCACAATCATTTTGGTAACTTACGCTTTGACTTTTGAAATGAGATGGAAACATCTCATTTGGAGTTGGAAACCTCAAGCAATAAATTGGAAGGTTTCTTTTAAGAATGTGTGGGTCTCCTCTTTCAACCAATACGCCTCACTTGCTTTGCTTTCTCACCCTCGACTTCATCTTCTTTCCATTTCCCCTCACCCTAAAATCCTATCATCTCATTGGTTCATTTAACCTTTGAGTTGTCTTTCCCTTTGGATATTTGACAAGTGTTGAAGATCCAAGAGGGGTCTCTTGGTCTCCCAAGGATATATAAGAAACCTCTCACTCCATCTTTCACTACCACTTCTCTCACAATATTTTTATGCTACCAAATTCTCTCCATCCCATTATCTCTCTCTCTAATTACTTTCACATTGCTTCACTGGTTTTGCTCTTGAAGACCTTGTAGCAACATTGTTGCTACAACCTCTTCCCATTTGATGATACAAGAAAYTGCTTTGGAGGAAACTGTGGCATTCAAGATTAGTCTGGATGTGCCACTTATTGTGAGGTGATATCATGTTTTAAGTCTTTATGTGTTTTAATCAATAGTTTCTTAAGTAAATTATTTTACTAGGCTAGGTGAGGCAATGTAGTTTCCCATCTATATATTTTGTGCATGTTTATAATATAAACTATGTTGTATTATCTATGCATGCATGATATTATCTGTTGTTCCATCTCACTTTTGGTTTAAGTTTTGCAGATCATCTCTATGGAGTTGTTGGGATAGGTTCAAGGACGAATCTACCCTCATCTTCACCTAAACTTCACAAGCATTTCCTGTCCTTCTTCCTCATTATTTCACTTCAGATTTTAGTAGCTAACTTGCTTAGATAGGTCAATTAAATCATATAAAATTATGGTTTTTGTGTGTGCGAATTTTCTGTTGAAGAATATAAATTTCATAATCCTTTGTGAGTGTGTTGCAGCTCAAATTAGCAAGCAATAGCTTGCTGATTTTTGCAGATTCTTACCAGGACAAGAGGGCATGTTGCCCAAATTTCACGCACAACACACCTTCCGGTCCTCCTTCCAAGAGTGGTAATGGTTTCTCTTCTTTCTCCTTCATTCTAAACATTGTACGCAAGCCCAAAGGAGTTGTACCCAAGAGGCTTGCATTCTTTCTCTGTCAATCTTATTTCTACAAGTTAGTTAGATTTATTTTCTATCTTTCAGTTCATAGCTTAACTAGTTTAATTGTTGATATCTACATGCATGCTTAAAGGAAAATATCGTAGATCCAACATAACATATGCTATCTTAGAGGCAGTGGGGGCTTAGTTAAAATTTCATTTTCAGTTGCATGCAAATCTTTAAATTCTTAAATCTTCACCCAACACACATGCATGCATTAATTGGTTAAATAAATTTTTGATTCTGTCATCTACTTTACATGCAAGCAATTGTTTACGAAGTCTTCTATCTTATATACATTCATGAAAATATTGATATCTTAAAGGATTAATTAATCATTTTACTTTCTACAAGTTGTTTATATTGCTTTATGTTTCACATGTAATAATATCTTTAAAGCATTTAACTTGCAATCTTGTGCTTCAACCTTTACATTTATCTTTGTCAATTCTTAAAATTTACATGCAATAACTCAACCATTTAAGAGTTCACACTCATTTTCAGTACTTTGGAAACTTTATTTGAGCAAGCTATAAGCACTCAAACATACATCGCAATACTTAGCTCATAGGTCTAAAGTAAATTAATTAGACTTAATAGGACACCATAACTCACCATCTTCGCCATTTAAAACAGGGTTAGAGGAAGGCAACGAAAGGTGCTAGGCCAGGGATGGTCTCACGACGCGCAACGTCCTTTCCGGGAGTACTCTGATCTTAGGGCTGACCTAGGAAGTTAGGGTAGGCCTCGTTGCCTCACTTCTTGAGCATCCAACAGTCACTTGGTAATTGGGGGAGGATATTTTTTGGGTTGACACCTAGATAGGGCTAAAATTAATCACATTAATCACTTAATTTAATCCTTAGTCTACAACATCTGCAATATAATTACACACTGGCAAGCTCATTGATCTCATTGTCTTTCAATTTACATGCAAGTTATCATTTTTATGTTGTAGAATAATTTCTTAAGTGGTTATATCTCTTATCTGGAATACTTCATTTTTTAAACATTTCATCTATCTTGTATTCTTGTATCTGTGGTGTGATCCTTCAAGAAGTGTGCATCCACATGGAGGCATTCTCTTGACTAGGTCTTGAGTGTTTTGGTCTTGAGTGCTTTGCATCCTTTGGCATTGATAAGCAGTCCAACATAATTCTATCTGTTGTGAGCATGCTTGGCTTGATGTGTTGATGGTTTTTCATGTTGTATTTCTTCTTTTCCTGCACATTTCAAGCACATGTTAGTATATTGTATATCTTGTATCTAGTTTAGCTGTGTATATCTTAGATATTCTTTTGTATCTACATGTATCTATCTTGTTATAATTTTGTAATCTTTGTATCTTGTAATTATCTTGTAACAAACATCCCTTTAACTTAGTTGACCCCTTGCCCAATCTTAGGCACTAGTCTTAGTTGTCCTAGGAAAAGGCCTGACTGTCATACATAATTGTTGCATCTTGCATTGTTTCTTAACATTGTAGGCTAGATTCCCCCTGACCTTTTAACTTATTAAAACCAACTCCTATAACATTTAATCATAAATCTCATCTAGTAACTAGGGTTTAACCCCCTTGGCTTCCCTAGGAGTTAGCCTAGATGGAAGAGGTTCAAGTCAAAGTGACAACGTGGACTTTGAACCTAGGCATTCTGCCTCTGAGGACACACTAAGTGAGCAGGACTTAGCTCACGTTTGCAAGTGTGTATAAGGACGGAAACATATATGATAAGCAAGAATGGACATGATGATCAAGATAATTCCCATAAGATATAACATCCACGAGCCATAACTTCCATCTTCACAAGCACCAAGCAAGTGGTGAATGACAAGAATAGTCCACGACCATCGACATCTTTAGAAGAGTATGAAGCACAAGCTAACAATGTCTCTCTATTTAACATATGAAGATAGCTTACAATACCAAATGAGGGACCCTTTGCAATAGTGCAAATGTCTCATTTATAGAAATTTCTAATGACTCTTGGCCTTCTACCTACTTGATCCTTAGCCCTCCAGCTTCATGGATTTTGGCCTTCCTATTCTACTTGGATAATTTACTTTACAACTTTTGTCATAATCTCACTTGGATGATGTGGACATATTTACAATGAAATAATTAAAAATACAATTCCTTTTCCCTTGTGATCTTTCTCCCTAATTCATCATTTAGTGCTTGCAAACTTGACATTGGTTTGAATGCTAGTTATTCATACGGTTACAATTGGGGACTTGAACATGCATGCCTATTCTCTCTTGCTTGTCAAAACGTTTACAATTCAGAGATAGTCTTTGGGTGGAAATGACTTGGCCTTTTTCTTCCCCTCTTTAGTTGCCCATCTTTGTCTGTGAAATCTTCTTTCCATGTGTATATGTGTGCTCCTCCATTTTTCTCTAAAATCTAAACTTTGTCTGTTTTCCTTTGAGTTCGATGCCTTCATGCCATTTAAAAATAAATGCACTAGAAGGCTTTGGAGTGAGAGCTAGAAAACTTGCTTGTCCATTACACTTTCCAATTGAGAGAGCTCTCCTTCCTGCTTATTTAAATCTAAAAAACAACAATTAATAAAATTCATCACACATTTACATACATGTCTTGCATTAATAACGTCTTTCATGCAATGAACAATAATATTTTCCACAAAATTTGTATAAAAAAAGTGATAAATGTGCTTTGTTATGGATGGCTAGAATATGCAAATGTGGGAAGTAGTGGCACAAATGTTTGGCAATAGATCCCTTTATGTGAAAATCAAAATCTTGGATATGGATTTCATGAAAACGTTTCTTCCATATGCTCTCATTAAAACCCTTTGGAAAATCTGCATGCCAAGGTGATTTAGAACTTTGTCATTGTTATCTTTTTAGCTCGGGAGGTACTCTGCATGTTTTGTCTTGTATGCGGATGCTACCTTATGTTGACACTACGAGACACTTAACTTTGTAATGTGTTTTTATAAAGTTGTAAAGTGGTTCTTTTATTAAAGTAACTTTTTAATGAAGTGTACCTTCTAATATTAAAGTGACTTTATTTCATAAAACACTTATGTAATAAAGTGAAATGTACTTTAATATTTTAAGTGATTTTTTTTTGAGGGAATGAATCATGGCTCTTGATCTTGCAAATGAAAGATTAGATCTTGGGCTTTGGATTTAGGGTTGGAGAAGGTGAAAAAACACTTTGGAGGGAAAATGTCATTTTCAGATTTATAAAAGAATGCATTGGGTAGTGTGCAAGACACATTGAGAGTAGGAGCTTGAGAGATTTCTGAGTAAGCTTGAGAGAAGAAAGAGGGCAGCAAGGAGGACAAGTTTCCTAAGAGAGCTAGGGCGCAAATGCCAAGAAAGGAATTTATGTTTTAGAGTGCTGCTGTTTTTTTATTCGCTGGGACAGACCATATTGTATGGATCCATACAGGTCGTATATCAACAAATTTGGGCACAAAAATCGAGGCAAGAAGTGGCACAATTTTCAAGGCAATTTTGGGTGAATTTGCTGAAGGAGGTCGGTCGTGCAGAAGAAGGTACATCATCCTGTTCTAGGCACATTTTACAAAGTGTTGTTTTTAGCAAATCCATACAATTGTACGGATTGTGGCACAGAAATCGAGACAGATTGTGGTGGGACACTTTTTGTGTTGTAAGTGGTTTTTCTCTTGGCTGGAAATGTGTTATTGTTGTTGATATGTACTTTCTTGAAGCTGAATAATAGAATCTCTCTCTCTCTCTCTCATTGGGTTTCCCCACCTTGGGGTTTTCCCTGGCATTGCCTAAATTTCTGAGTTATTCATGGTTGGTTGAATGTTGTTCATTGTGTTTATTTCCGTTGCATAATTACTTAGCAATGTGTATTTCTGCTTATGGAAATTTCTGAATGTGGGTTTTCGACATTTTAGAGTTCATACAAGAGAGATATCTCTAGATTGCTAAGTGTATGAGAGAATATTAGCTTGCTGATTTTGTCATTAAAATTTACATGGTATCAAAGCTTGGGCTCTGAGTGACAGTGAACAGTGAGATTTTTGGGCAAGGGTTGAAGGGGGAAAATTTGTGATTGTTTTCCTTGAGCTGTGACAGGGAATAAGGCTGCATGTATTAGATTTGAGGACCAGTTGAATGGAATTTCCAACTATTTGCAGTGGAAGGTGCATATGTCATTTGTTCTCAAGGAGAACAAGATTTGGAACTATGTCAGTTCTGTTGTTGTGGTTCCCACAACAGATCCTGTTGCTTTGGATTTGCATGAGGTCAAGGAGGCCAAAGGTGAGAGGATTATTCTGGATGGGGTGAAGGATCACCTTATCCCACACTTGACTGAGAAGAAGACAACCAAAGAGATGTGGGATGCACTTAAGAACTTATTTGAAGCGAAGACTGAAAACTGGAAGATGACCTTGAAGGCTAAGTTGAATGATACAAAGAT
>SNQJ01S0004371.1:122092-153045 GCA_010110895.2 Picea sitchensis
TATGAGAGATAAATTCTATGTTTTATGTTTTTACGGCTTCTATTGTGTGAGAAGGGTGTTAGATCTCTCATATAAATAAGAGAAGCACTTCTCACTTTCGATCATTGTGACTTGTGAATATTTATCACTAGTCTACTTCTACTTGTTCTTTCTTATGAAGAATGTTATTGATGGTTAGTTAGAGCAGATTTTTTGGAGGAATGCTTATGGATTCTCTTTTACTACTTGGATGATCATTGGACACTAGGGTTTCGATGGATGAAAGTTTTATTGAGTAAGTGGTCTCTTTTTATCTTGTGGTTATGTTTATGAATTCTTTTAAGTGTAATGTTTACTCTCTAGTGTTGGCTTAGCATTATTTTGGATTATTGTTGAACAAACCCTTCTTGTTAAAAACCTTGGAAGGTGACTACTGGAGAACCTTCCCTTGATTTATCCCTTATCATTTTAGGAGGATATCTTAGGGTTAGTAGTGGAAAACCACTAGGTATCACCCTAAAAAAAGATGCACATTTCTCTCCAAATGGATCCTTAATTGACCCTGTATGCCCAAAAAAAATGGTATGGAACTAGATTTTTTCTCCCAATAGTCAATCATTAATGTTGAAAATTACTTTATTTTACTATTTTAGGGTTAAATTTGTTAAATTTAGAGTTGTTATTAAGTTCTTTTCAATTTACTAGAGAATAACAACATAAGCAAGATCATTGAAAGAAACACAGTCACAAGGTACACAAAACTTTATCCTAGGAAACCCTCATGGGGGAGAAAACCCAACAAAAAAATCCTCAATAATAGATTGCCAATACAATGCCAAGATAAAAGACCAAACCACCAAGAATAACCTAGGATTGAGCATGTGCCTCTCTCTCCTTCTTCTTGCAACTGCAACTACCTTCAAAACTTGCGCATTAGATGAGTGATTGAGTGAGTGAGTGAATGAGTTTCCATCCTCACTTATTTATACTAGCTAAGGAGTGTGAGGGTTATGTCTCTTCACCAAGCAGGGTTGACTTCTTCCAATAGTGGTTAAAACCACTTTAATAAACCCTAGGGGTCGACTTCTTAATTACCACCATATGAATATGGTTTGACCAATCCACAAGAGGGGATTTGGTCTTATACAAGACCTGACATGATCAATCCACAAAAGGGGATTTGATATATATAATAATAACTCAATTATATTTAGAATATTCTTTGCAGTTACAATATTTCAACACTCCCCCTTAACAAGAAGGGTATTCTACTGACATAACCCAATACAACATCATCAAGAGAGAGAGAAAGAGGGAAGCAACATCATCAACATCTAGAACATTGAATGGCATATCTACAAATCATCGAAAGTTTTTTCTCATCATCAATAACATCATCGTTCACAGCATGGAGTTGGAATAACATCATCATCATCATTCACAACATGGATTTGGAATAGCAACATCATCATCATTCATAGCATGGAGCTGGAATAGCATCATCATCATCGTTGTCAACATGAAGCTGAAACATCAACATCAATAGCATGAAGCTAGAACAACAATCTCACCAACACGAGGTTGGTACATCATCGTCAACAGCACGAGGTTGATACAACATCATCAACAACACGTGACTGAATCAATCAACATCATCAGCACAAGGCTGAAACAACAACATCATCAGCACGAGGTTGAGACAACAACATCATCAACACGAGGTTGATACAACATCATCAACACGAGGCTTAGATAACAACATCATCAACATGAGGCTGAGACAACAACATCATCAATACGAGGTTGAGATAACAACATCATCAACATGAGGTTGAGATAACAATATCATCAACACGAGGCTAAGACAACAACATCATCAACATATGACAATAGGATGAGGCAGGTGCAACAAATTTTTTTTGTGGTACTCTAACAGGCCGTCCTTACGGACCTTCAAGATCTACCCAGGAATCATAAGACTCCCTAGGATATAAAATCCTAACAGAGCTACCATGTGGTACTCTAACAGATCGTCCTTATCGGACCTTCGATATTTGCCCAGGAATCAAAATATTCCCCATGATATAAAATCCTAACAGAGCTACCACTACTGACCACAATTGGAATATACATGCACATGTACTCTGACAGACCGTCCTTACCAAACCTTCGGGATATTTCCAGGGATGATTAGTCCCCTAGGATATAAAATCCTAACTGAGCTACCCGGTATTGGGCAGGATACCATAGTATCATCAACACCACTCCCCCTTTCGAGGGAGGGCCTTTCATACTATACCAAGCATGTCTCGAAAGTATTCAAACTTTACACGAGACAAAGGCTTGGTCAACACATCTGCAACTTGCTCATTTGTGCCAACATATTAGAGATTTACAACTCCTTTCTGCACCATATCACGAATGTAGTGATACTGAATTTCTATGTGCTTCAACTTATCATGGAACACTGGGTTATTCATCATCTTTATGCAACTCTGATTATTACATAGAATCACAGTGGCATCCATCTCCCGATCGAATATACTCGACAACAACTTCTAAAGCCATATGAATTCACAACTAGCAAAACATGTTGCAATGTATTATGCTTCTGTCGTGCTGAGATAAATATCGGATTGCTTCTTGCTCTGCCATGAAGTCATGGCTGACGCCAGAATGAAACAACATCCTGAAGTGATCTTTCTATCAGAAGCACTTCCAGCCCAATCTGAATCAGTATAACCATATAGTCTTAAGTCATGATCTCCAGTATAACAGAGACCATAATCTAACATACCCATAAGGTATCTCATCACATTTTTTCTAGCTACAAGTTGAACACGTCTGGGCTCTACCAGATACTGACTCAAGGTGTTCACAACAAAGCATATATTTGGCCTGGTATTCGTCAGATACATCAATGAACCAATAATTTGTCTATATAGTGCAACACCAACCAATTGTGACGAAGTATCAACCGGGAGATTTAACTTTGTTTCCATGCATCTGTACATGAATTTACATTCCAACATATCAATTTTTTTCAGTATTTCAACTGCATACTTCCCTTGGTTTAAGGAAGATCTTCTCTAGGCTCTACTAAACTTCAAGACTTAATAAATAAGGCATCAGGCCTAGGTATTTCATCTCAAACTCTGCAACGAGCTTATTCTTACAATGTGTGATGAGATTTTCTTCTCGCGTCAAGAATAAATCATCTATATATAGTAGCAATATCATTGGATCATCATTCATAAACTTGAAGTAAAGGTTAGAATCAACGTTAATCTTGGTAAATCCCAAGCTCATCAAGAAACTATCAATTCTACCATACCAATCTCTAGGAGCTTTCTTTAACCCGTACAAAGATTTCTTCAACCTGCAGACATGAGTCTTTCTATATTCAACTTCAAACCAAATTTTCACATCACATTGTACCAACTTGGTACACTTTCTCAGCTACAACTTAATCTGCACAATCATGTGCTATCTTTGCAAAGCATTATATGTCTTAATGTATGACAGTATGTCCTCTACTCTTTCTGTAACTTTTCCTTCTGGAACCAGGAATCTGCACCTACAGCTGTTATTTCTGAAGTTGAGCATGATTGCTTCATTCTCATTGTAAATGATGCATTATGAGAGTAGCTCTATTCTATCACAGAAACAACTTCATATGAAACTGAGAGTGGCTCAATAACTGATATTGAAAGTATCTCTTCGTCTTTTGTGGAGGTAACTCTATTTGTTATTGTTGTCATGTCTCCATGACCCAACTAATGTACTACACCAACTGGCATTGGAGATAACTCAATCTCAAATATAGGGATTGCTCCCCTTGAATCTCATACTATATCAGAATCATGGTTGTTCTGGTTGTCTTCACGAACACCAGAACTATTTATTCGATTACTAGAGTAAGTGTCTCATCATAGTCTTCTCCCTCTTGTTGGGAGAATCCTCTGGACACAATTCAGTCTTTGTACATCTTTATATTGTTATCTGCAACATGCTTGATCTGTTAGATCAATCTTGGAAGTCAACACTGACTTCCCTTCTAGTCTCATGGAAAAATTCATATCCCAGTCCTTTTGACTAGATTCCTTCTATGTCACTAAAACAAGTAATCGTCCTAGGACATTTCATGTCTCCTAGAGGTTTTTGAAAGTACGAGCTAGTATTCTCAACTCTTGGAATATGTTTGCGAGTCCTGGAAGGTGTATCCTTTTCCCATCAGATCCTCTCTGAGATCAGGCTTACTCTATTCTTGATTTCTTTTGAGTCTACAAAGACTTCATATTCTCTACAAGATATACTTGGTGTAGAATACCAAGTCTTAATATGAAAAACTGAGTCAAACTTCAAACAAATTCTGCTTCCTGTCAAGGTGGCGTCATTATCCATTGATCAATTCTACTTAATGTTCGGTCATCTTTGGATCCTTCTGCTCATTACAATCAATATCCATATGATATAATTTGTATCTCAAAAATAGCTTCTTCTTCATCTTCTTTGGTACATGAATGTATACATCCATGTGCATAATCTGCTTCATGTCTCGTCTAATATTTTGCCTCCTACAACTATCACTAGAGCTTCCTTAGGGAATCTGTGACCTTCCAGGAACAAGAACAACAACAAAAAGAATAATACTCTCTATAATAATAATAAATAAATAGCGAGAACAATATTCACAATAGCTCCTTTAGAGATATCACTTGTGACCTGCCTAAAACAAGGGTTTAAAAATAAGAAACACAATAATGAGAGAAGCACTCTTCTAGTGTTGTGATCAATCATTCCTCCATGGTAACCTGGAGGCAAAACAAGAAGTTTCTCCTAGAGGATATGTTAGTTATATCTGGTAAATGATTACAATAAGCATTTATCTCAATATGCTCACATGCTACCAAGTATAATAATTTTCAAAGACTGTTATCTCAACTATAGTGTTTACTTGTAATGAGGTAGTTATCAAACTTGTCATGTGAAAATTTGAATCTTATAAACTTAATCAATCAAACCTGGAACTTGGAGTCTTGTCCTCAAGAATGAGTGTGATGATTTTCTTCCAAGTCTCCTTCACTCAATATGACAAGTGCTTTCTTCAACATGTCCTTTGTACTAAGACAACATGCTATGATAGAAATCTAAGTTGGAGAATAAACTCTAATCTCAATCTAATAGCTTTACTTTAATTATGACCAAGGGTTAGTATGATGGAAAAAAATTTAACATACAACCTAGATGTTCAAAATAATGTCATAACAAATGGATGTATATCAATATAATCAAACCCAGGGTGCATTATTCTTCTGAATGTATTGGATCCGAGATCCCTCTGGATCTATGATTTTTGTTTAGACAAAAGATCCTTTCTCCTGCAAATACCCTTTAGAATAATGATATAGTTTGAACATATGTAAGTACATACCTCTGATAGTATTGGTAGGTAGTGACACCATCTGACAACAACAATAAATAATAAACCTTTAAAACTTCAAAGGTGTTGCAACTGATACTACAACTTATACTTATATTGCAACTGCAATTTCAACTGCAACCGGTACTTCAACTGCAATTGCAACTTAGGGTTTTATGAGGAAACCCCAATTTTTCAAACTTCAAATTTTGGAATTCTAATCCAGGGACTAGATGCGCTGGGTTGAGGTGAGTAGGTTGGAGCTACCTGTTTTAAAATTTTCAAGTTTTACCCCTTGAAACTTGACTTGCGCAAATCTGGACCGGTACTTCTGGTATTGGTTTTGGTTTCTTGGTTTCCTGGTACCAGTGAAAAATAGGGTTTGAATTTTTGGAGGCTCTGGCCATTAAAAAGGTGCACTCAAGCTACCAAAGGATTCCCTAGGGTAGGGTGCACTTCCCTATAAGGTTTTTAGTCAAAAATTCCTTTCCAATAAAAATCCATAATTTTCTTGTATGACAACAATGACATTTTTGGTTACCCAATGAAAGGTGCTATATCCAGTTCAACTCTGATACTATGTTAAAATTAAATTTTTTATTAAGTTTTTTTCAATTTACTAGAGAATAACAACATAAGCAGGATCACTGAAAGAAACACAATCACAACGTACACAACATTTTATCCTGGGAAACCCTCATGGGGGAGAAAACCTATCAAAAACTTCCTCAATAATAGATTGCCAAGACAATGCCAAGACAAAAGACCAAACCACCAAGAATAACCTAGGACTAAGCATATGCCTCTCTCTCCTTCTTGCAACTGCAACTAACTTCAAAACTTGCGCACTAGATGAGTGACTGAGTGAGTTAGTGAATGAGGCGCCATACTCACTTATTTATACTAGTTGAGGAGCACTAGAGTTATGTCTCTTCACCAAGCAGAGCCAACTTCTTCCAATAGTGGTTAAAACCACTTTAATAAACCCTAGGGGACAACTTCTTAATTACCACCATATGAATATGGTTTGACCAATCCACAAGAGGGAATTTGGTCTTATACAAGACCCGACATGATCAATCCACAAAAGGGGATTTGATCTATATAATAATAACTCAATTGTATTTAGAATATTCTTTGCAGTTACAATATTTCAACAAAATTTAGGTTTTTATTGCAACAAATTCTCGTTTACAACCATAAAGACTAAGACATTTTCGGTATTTAGGCATACTATTGACCTAAATTACATTGTTGAAACCCTAGTTTATATTTATGAAGTATTATAACATTTATCTGGGGCAAAACATCTAGGTTTTTAAGGTTGTTTACTATTTAATTTTATGAATTGGTTTGTAATTAAAACTCTAATTAGCTCAATGTTTATCCCTCTTATTTACTAAATTATTGCATGTTAAAGGGATATTTATTTATTGTTGTAATTTTATTTGTGTTTTAACAATTTTACAATAACCCCAAACTTTTTCTTCATTTCTAGTTTTTGGGGATCATTTGGAGCTTATACTTGAATTGGAAAACATATCAAATTGACCTAGAACCTTTTTACTTAAAATTTGGAAATTATCTTTTCATACCACCTCACTAACACTTTGTGTATCATTTTCATTGGTGGTAGTTTGAGTAGTCACCCCAAGGGGCCCTAGGCTTGGTTGTGTCTTGCCTAGGGATTCTTGGAGACTACTTTGGAAGCCTCCCTTGTGTTGGATACTATTCCTTCACTAAAAAGAGGGAATTTTTTTCCTAGGTGACAGTGGTCACATTTTCCATGTTCCACTAGTCTTAGTGCCTTGTGAAATATTTTCACTTGGTGCTAGATTGTGTGGTAACATTTTGGCATCATTTTTCAGGGAGAATTAAGTCATTCTCCTTGGAAAATATGAAGTCTATACTTCATAATTATTTGGATGAGTATACATCAAATCCTTGTCTAGTGTGATCATTTGGTGACTCCACATCAATATAACCTAGACATTGGGACTTCGAACCAAAGAACCTTTCAAATATATGCTAATCCTCCTAGGGTCTATAAGAGGAGAAGAGTTCCTCCAACATATCCTACAATAAGAACTCTATTTTCTAATCCTCCTCTAGTAACTCCAATGGATTTGCAACCATGGGTTACCAATTCCTACACGACATTAGACATGTTTGAAATTCAAGGTTTCCCCCATAA
The DNA here is from genome assembly GCA_010110895.2 of Picea sitchensis. NCBI lineage: Eukaryota > Viridiplantae > Streptophyta > Pinopsida > Pinales > Pinaceae > Picea > Picea sitchensis. The sequence goes on from SNQJ01S0004371.1 coordinate 129,688, forward strand.
CATGCCTGATAAATTTGAGAAATGGTTACCAAGGTTTTCTGGAAATAATTCCATTACTGCTCAAGATCACTTGTTTTCCTTCTATACTATTCTTAATACTCAGCATGTCCCTAGTGAAGCTGAGGATGTATATATGAAACTCTTCTCTATATATTTAGAAGGAGAGGCAATATCATGGTATAATCCTAAGAAAAGTATTAACTCTTGGCAAACCTTCCATGATGCTTTTATGAAAAGATGGCCCATAATAAAAGATGATAGACTTTTGTTAAGCCACTTCCATTAGATCAAGAATAAATATGATGAAACCATGAAAGATTTTGAGAAAAGATTTGATAATCTTGTAAAGAAAGTTTCCAATGACCTTAAACCAAGGGATGGTGCAATTCTTTTGCAATATACCAATGCATTTGATGGGTAATTTGGTTTCATTCTTAGAGGTAAATTCCCTAAGAATTGTGAAAAGGATAAAGAGTGGGATACCAAGATTGAAGAGAGTGTATTAGCATCCAAAGTAGAACCTTTTCATGCAACAAGAGCTAAGGATGAAAATAAACCTCAGGCTATGAACAATGTTGAGCCTATTCTCCATGTAGTGATGAACCTTGCACAAAAAATGGATCAAATGAATATTGATTTTTTAAACTCACAAGCTAACATTATGGATAGGTAAATCATTTTGGAAAGAGAAAGGAATCAAAATCATAATCCTCCTCCTAAAACTCTATTCAACAATAATCGAAAACCTAAAGGAAACCAAGGATGGAATAGGAATAGACCTCCCCATGAGACAAGAGTTCCCAATACTCTTGCACCTTTTGATATGGTCAATCAAGAAGATATCCCTTTGTGCTTGCCTTGAAATGAGTCTCATAAATAATGGGAATTCCCTAGAAACCAATTCCATGAAGGAAGTGAAGGTCCTAATAATTGTGAACGTATGAACCTTCTTAAATCTATGGATCCTATCTATGCTTTCCATGGAGAAACCTACATTGTTACAAGTGAGAAATTAGATAAAATAAAGTAAAAGAGTAAGGATGTTTCTAGGATAGAGAGGTTATATATGTTGAATTCCATGGATGAAGAATCCAAAGAGAAACTTAGGAAAGAAAAATACTTGCAATATTCTAGAAGAAACAAAGCACTTGAAGCTCCTCAAACTAACGATTCTCAACCTCCTCCTAGTAAGTGGAATAGATACCCTTTGCCTTTGAATACTAACCCCGCTTCTCCATCAACATCACATCAAAATGATGATATACAATTGAATGTTGATGTAACAAGTGTTTTGGCAAAGATCGATTTTCCCATACCTTTCGCTGAATTGATCAAGATTCCTTCACAAATGGATAAAGTGAGAAAGTTTCTACTTGCAATATTATATAAGAAACAAAGCACCTAAAGCTGCTCAAACCAATGATTCTCAACTTCCTCCTATTAAGTGGAATAGATACCCTTTTCCTTTGAATACTAACCCTACTCCTCCATCAACATCACATAATAATGATGATATGCAACTGAATGTTGATGTAACAAGTGTTTTGGAAAAGATTAATTTTCTCATACCTTTCATTGAATTGATCAACATTCCTTCACAAATGGATAAAGTGATACATTTTCTAAAAAAAAATCCTGAAGGCCCTCCTATTGTATTACAAACCGTGGATTGTTGTAGATATAATGCAGGGAATCCACCTTTCTTCATCACTTTGGTAGTGAATAACCTCCTCCTTCATAATTGTATGTTAGACTCTAGGGCTTCTACTAATGTGATGTCTTTGAAAGTCATGAATGAATTATGGTTGAAGACAACAAGGCCATACACGAATGTATGTGGCATTGATTCAAAAGTAATCAAGGTAGGTGGCTTATTAAGGATCTTAGGTTTTACCTAGCTTCTTATCATGATACTTCCATCTTGATGGATGTTGTAGTCATAGATGTACTTGATGCTTGGGGAATGTTTTTTTCTAGAAAGTGGGTTGCAACATTGGGTGGTAGTCTCCAAATGGAATTATCTTACACAACCATCCCAAACAAATATGGAACTTTTGTCACTCTATATAGGAAACCTATGGTTAAAAAGAAACTAGAAGATAGTCTACAAACCAAGGTTTTTAAAGGTATATTAACTTGAAATTAACACCACTTTTGATTGAAAGATTTGTTTTAGTGATTCAAAAATTGTGATAAAGAGAAAAACTAGGAGTATTATTATTTTCTCGCATGGAAAAGGGATCTACAAAAACTTCTACACATGTTAAACCTCCATATAATTCACACGTGACTCCTGAATAATGTGAAGACTTAGGGTACCAAGTATCCCAATTGAGGAACCAATTTTAATGACATGGGCGATGAAAGTGTTGAAAAAGGTTGATTTTTCACGTTTTCAAGAAACAATTAAAATGTAAATTGAAGATAAAATGGATCAAAATATGGAATGATTGAAAAAATCCATGGAATCCATGCTCTTACATACCTTAGATTAGAGGTTCCCTAAAAGTGATATTCTGACAGAAGGAAATCATGAAAATAAGGAGAACAAAATTGTTCAATCCCAATCACATATGGGAAATATTTTAACACATTCGGAGAACACACAGATTGATTCCCAAAATCATGATCATTAATCATTGGAAGTTCAACTCATAAAAAAGGAACTACTTAATTCCCAATATCGATATGAGGAAGTTCGATGGTAAATATATTATAACATGGATATTCTAAATGGATAATTCTTTGATCTATACCAAGTGATAACTTTACAAAAGGTAAATCTTGCATCCTTTTATTTAGAACATGATCAATTTGTTTGGTATCAATGAACTTGTCTCTTGGTCAATTTTATGGATGAATTGATAACACATTATGGGGTCATTGATAGGAACACATTCTTTAGTCAATTGATAAATCTCTAGCAAAGATGTCCAATTATAGAGCACATTCATTAATTTCAAAATTTGAGTCTCAGAATAATGAACATTCCAAAGGATAATTTATTAGATATCTTTATGGGCACTTTAAAGGAGAAAATTCAAAATGAAGTGTGTCTCTTTGAGCCTAAATTCCTGGAGCATGATTTCAATGTGGCAAGAAAATTTGAAAGTAAAAATATAGTTACTAGAAGGGTGCCCACTAACAACTATAGAAATCCCTATGTTCTCTTTCCCAACCTAAGTCAACCTACAAGTTTGACACATCAACAAATGGATGAAATAATATCAAAGGAAATATTTCTCAATTGTGACAACAAGTACAGTAAGGGGCATAAGTGTAGTGAGAGGAAACTATTCTACATAGATTGTGAAGAGGAAGAAGACCAAGAGCTGGAACCATCGCAAGATCTGGAACCATCTCAATATCTAGAACTAAAAGGGACTACTACAACCATATATTGTAATGCATTAGCTAGCATCAAAAACTCCTCAAAGTCTCAAAATAGAAGGATATGTCAAAAAGAAAAAGGTAACATTGTTGATTGATTTTGGTAGTACCCATAACTTCATTAATTGCAAATTAGACAAACTTCTCAAAGTCTTTATATATCTAGCGCTAGAGTTTCAAGTAATGATTACAAATGGAGATACCATATATTGTTTAGGAAAGTTCCATAATATTAAGCTCACTATGGGGGAGTATTTATAGGATAGTCCAATGATTTCAATCAAAATGGGTGGTGATGTTGTTGTATTATGGGTCTAATGGTTACAATAATTGGGAATAATGGCTCCTAATTTTTAGGAAATTTTCATCATATTTTCCTCAAAAGGTAAGGGAATTGAACTAAGAGGTATCCAAGGGAATCCATCTAAAGTGAGAAGCTCTAACACCATGAAAAAAATGCTAAAAAATGGGCATCATAGTGTAACTACACAATTTTTCTCACTATATGTTTAAACATATAGACCCCCTATTCCCATGGATATCCAAAAAGTTATTGGCAATCATTCCAACATATTTGGAGATATTCCTAAAGCTATTCCACTTTCTCAATATCATGACCATGCTATTCATTTGCAACCAATAAATGTATCACCTAACATTAGACCTTAGAGGTACCCATATTCAAAAAAGAGTGAGATTGAGAATATGGTTCAAGAAATGTTAGAGGATGGCATCATTAAACCTAAACAAAGTTATTTCTCTTCACCAATGGTGATGGTTTATGAAAAGGAAGTCTCATGGCACATGTGTCCAGATTATAGGGAACTCAACAAAATGACCATTAAAGATAATCTGGCATTGATGAATTGTAGGGAGAAATTTTCTTTACCAAGTTGGATCTCTATTCTAGATATCATCAAATTAGAATGCAACAAAAAGTCATCCCCAAAACAACCTTTAGAACACATGAAGGTCATTATGAGTTTTTGATTGTGCCATTTGGCCTTACTAATGCACCTTCCACATTTCAAAACTTGATGAATTATGTTTTCAAACCCTTCCATAGAATAATTGTGTTATTATTTTTTGATGATATAATAATCTACAACAAATCTTGGGAAGAAAATGTACAACATGTTGACATGGACTTAAAACTAGTGGAAGAGAAACACTTATATGCAAATCCTTCCAAGTGTTCCTTTGGGGTTTAGGAAGAAAAATATTTGGGTCATATTATATCTCATGAAGGTGTCAAAGTGGACCCTAACAAAATTAAATCTATGATGGAATGGCCAATTACCAAAACCTTGAATAATCTTAGAGAAATCTTAAGATTTACGGGATATTACCGCAAGTTTGTCAAGAATTATGGTCAAATAGTGGCACCTCTAACAACATTATTTAAAAAGGAAGCATTGGTCTCAAGAAGTAACCAAAGTTTTTGAAAACATTATGGAGGCTATGTGTACAACTCCTATCTTAGCCACACCTAACTTCAAAAAAACCTTTATTTTAGGAGAGTGATGCCTTAGGGCATGTTTTTGGTATAGTGTTAATGCAAGAAGGAAATCCCCTTGCCTTTGAGAGCTTCCGGCTTAAAGGAAAGAACTTACTCAAATCCATTTATGGAAAGGAAGTGTTGGCCATATTGCATGCAATTAAGAAATGGCGCCCTTACCTAATAGGAAGATACTTCATTGTAAAAAAATATCATGATAGTCTAAAGTACTTCTTGGAACAACTATTATCTTTAGAAGAGAAACAAAAATGGGTTACAAAAATGCCAGGTTATGCACTTTCAAAAAAAGAAGAATACATAGAGGGATCACTTTGTGTTATTTCCATTCCACGATCTAATTGAGTGGAAGAAGCAAGGATAGAATGAAATCAAGATCATAACGACTGAAATATCATTAAAAAACTACGAGAGAACTTGAGTACATTGGAAAAAATTGTGTGGAAGAATGATTCATTGTGGTATTAGGATTGCCTATATTTATGTAAGAATTCCCAAATCAAATAGAAGGTCATTTTGGAATTGCATGCTTCTCCTATAGGAGGACATTCATGGTTCCTAAAAATTTACCATATGATCAAAAATGTTTTTTTTGGTAAGTTATTAAAACCGATGTTCAAAAATTTGTGGTTGAATGTTTGGTTTACCAACATAGTAAGGGAGATACAATCAAGACCCCAAGTCTCCTACAACCATTAGCCATATGAAGTCAGTGTTGGGAATAAGTCTCAATGGATTTTATTATAGGTATACCAAAGTATGAAGGAAATAATGTCATCATGGTAGTGGTGGATCGAATCATGAAGTATGCCCATTTTTTCTCTTTTTCTCATCCTTTTAAGCAATTACAATAGCTCCAACATTCATGGAAATAGTTCAAAAGCTACATGGAATCCCCAAGATTATTGTAAGAGATAGATATCCAATTTTCACTAGTAATTTTTGGACTAAATTATTTTCTTGTTTGGGTACTCGATTGGCTTACAACTCCTCTTACCATCCTCAATTCGATGGGAAAATTGTCATTGTGAATAAATGTCTAAAAGTGCATATTTGTTGTTTTGCATCTGATAAACATACACAATGGGTCAAGTGATTTCCCTCAGAAGAATGGTGGTACAACACATCCTTCCATACTTAATCAAAATTTTCCCCATTTATGGAACTTTATGGCTATCACCCTCCATTCATCACACCACCCTTGAGAGGGAAAGTGAATTTTCAAGCAATGGAATACCACATAGCACCAACAAGAGGTTCTACAATGATTGAAGGAAAAATTGGATATAGAAAAAAATATGATGAAACAACAAGTAGATAAACATTGCAAAGAAAAATAATTTGAAGTGGGGGATTGGGTATCTTTTAGGCTACAATAGATGACCCTAAAGAAACAAAAGGAAAATACATTAACACCCAAGTATTGTGGTCCCTATAAGGTGTTGCAAAGGATTTGGAGTATGAATTACAAATTGGAGTTTCTCCATCTTCACATGTACATCAACTCTTCCATGGTTCTTTCTTAAAGAAGGTAATCGACGATAAGATCCCAGTTTATACTATTTTACCAGAGATTAATGAAGAAGGGAAAATACTATTAGAACTAAAAACAATCCTTGAAACATAAATAAAGAAATTATGAAATCGAGAAATTACTGATGTTGGATACTTAATCTTCATGATTATGGTATTTATTAAATATCATTGTAAAAACTATTCAGGAGAAATATGAAGATTCACAAGTGATAAGAAGAGTCATTTGGACCTCTTGGATGATGAAACCAAAGGTCACTTCCTCTTGTATATATGCATGTTGTGAGTTAATGAAAAATCATCCAAGTGCAGAGTTACTCATTCTCTTCCCATACATGGCATGTCAGTGGTATTGGAGTAGGTTTAACTCCATGATTCTCTACCTCGTGTAGAAACATCTTTGTATCTCTATTTATTACATTTGAAGTTTATATCTATGTTTCTTTCTCTCCTTCCATGAGTAGATCCTTCCATTCGTGCCCCTCATCCCTAGTGTTTCTTCTTTGATATTTCATTCGAAAACCCTAGGGACAATTCCTCCCTATAAATGAAGGGAAATCACAAGGGTTTCTTATCCTTAGGATTCTTCTTAGATATAGGAACCATTTTTTCTACTCATCTCTCTCCCATGAAGTAACTGACCTACAAATCAAAACTAGGCCATAAGGGAGAAGTTGGTTGCTTGATTTGGCTTGTTGTGAGTTTATTTCCCTCAACTCCTATCACCTGGCATGGCTTTCTCTCTCCCTGATCATTGTATTGTTGGAGAGATACCATATGCATTCTTCCCTTTGGAGCCTCCAACATGTGAATTTCCCAACAATGGTTCAAAATTTCACATGACAAGCTCCCCCTAGGATGAGAATGTGCATGTTTGATTAGTGGACACCAAAAGTGGAAACAAGATAATGGTTATTTATTTACATAATCCATGTTATTGTCTCACTATATTGTATTCCCATGATAGTATTTTTGAGAGAGGAATTTCAATCCCATGACACGATTTATTTTTTATCCCCAAAATATGCATAAGACTTGAGATGGGTGTCACTCCCATATGCATTTTGGGAGGCAGTTCGATAATAATCCAAACTTTTAGTTGAGCTCCAAAAATATGGAATGAACAAGACATGTAGTTGGTCTCCATTCATTTCAAGGACACAAATATATTTGAGAGAGGACTCAACTTGGGCTCCAAAAGTCATAGGTATGGTGATAGGTGTACAATTTTAGATCACATTTATACGACTTTTTCTTAGACCTCAAGAACAAATTGTAAGTTAATATAATGGAACATATGCAACCCTACATGCTTATTTAAGATTTTTTCTAGGAAGGAGCTCCCCTTAAGCATTATAAAATTGGTGCATAAAAATTATTTTGCAAATGGTACAAATTTCATTTATTTCGATTGAATGAAAATCATTTCTAAGTTCTAGGAAACAAAGTGAAGGAGTTCCACTCGATAAGAAAAAAAAATTTCCTTGTTTGTTTGATCCTTCTCATGCTTTTTCGATAATATGCCTCAACATGGCTATGGAGGAAGGATATCCCCATGTGCTAAAACTATGTCCCATCCTCCTCAACCAACTACTCATGCTCCTCCTCCTCCAACACTAGTGCAACAACATGGTGGATCTATGCTCAGTAGCATTGATCCTACAATATCTGAATGTGTGGATTTTGGGACTAGATTTTCTATTACAAATAGATTTGTTGATGCATTCCTTGGTCCCCAAATAATGAAACATGAGGTTGTGCAAGAAGAAGCTTCGACTATTGCACAAACTAGTATGCATGTAATGTCAAATCCTAGAGGAGAAGGTAGTAAGAGAAGATAAAGAAAGAAGAATTCCAGAGCCAGGGAGTAGGCATGAGAGGTATGATATTCATTGTGACCATTGCAGAAGCCAGGGGGTAGGCATGAGAGATATGATATTCATTGTGACCATTGCAGAAAGAATGGGTTACATGACTTAAATACATGTAGAATCCTATGGAAGAAAATAAAAGATAAGAAAAATCAGAAAGAAAACAAAGGTAAAACATCAGATCTAGATAAAGGTAAAGCAATTGACTCTGCTCATTATATTGTTTCCCATTGCAATATAGGAGTAACTGAAGATTTTTTTAACACTTCATTTGATTCTTGGATAGATGCATGGATGCTTGACATAGGTGCAACATGTCACATGACCTTCCAGAGATTTTTCTTTGAATATTTCCATGATAATGTAGATGATATAGTCTATTTTGCAGATATTTCAAGTCTCTAACCTTCAGGAATTGGCCCCATCATGATTAAATTGCCTAGACTCCTAGATTTTATTTTGCATGATGTGCTCTATCTTCATGAGTCGTGAAGGAACTTGCTATCTCTTTTTCACATTTAAATTCATGGACACTCTATTCATAACTTTGGTGGAAAAGTTGAAATAAGGAAGGATTTTGACAACATGGTTGTTATGATTGTTGATTTTTCAATAATCTAGGCTTAAGCATGAAGTTCATTCCATTTTAGCACTTTAATTAAACCATAGACAATTTTTTGCAGAAACCAAGATCATAAGAAGAAACACCATGCACAAGTAGAAAAGAAGTATACTGGGAAACCCTTCTCAACAAGGGAAGAAAACCTAGCCAATCCTTTGTTATATTCTTCAAGAGAAATACCTCCACCACCAAGAAAACCTAGCACACAAAAGGGTGCTCACAAGCCCTATAAGACTAGCACCCAAGAGAGGTGCGCACTTTTTCCAAGAAGATGTACTCGCTGAAATTTCCAAACTCACACACAAGATATGATTCCTCAATGGGGAATTTACCTTTACTTATATTAGAATTGTCCTGTCAACATAAGTGTCTATTGGCACAACAGGGCCGACCTCTTTAAATCACAATATAATTAATAATAACCAGATTAATTATATTTTACATTAATTACCAATTACACTAAGGTGGGGCCGACTTGTACCCTTTACATTACAATTAGGGTTACAGGAAGGTTTGACTCTTGAACAATATAGAAAGGGATCCCATACACCCACTAGTTCTCAGGGACTAGGGGCACATCCATAGGGATGTCCATATCTCTATATCACTGCGTCTCATAGGAGATCCACACTCACTAGTGCTCCACCACTAGGATCATGTTCACATGTGCTCATCCACAGGCACGCCCACTCAAAAGATCTTATTTCCCACTGCATTACAGGAGAGTCATCTGGATTTCATCATCTCAACTCTCTGTTCAAAGGAGGCTAATACATTTTCTTCATATTTGTCTCATAACGATGCACCGAGATCATGGGAATTCACACGTTCACCTTGTGCTCAGCCACATGCATGTCCAACTTAGCAGATCTTCTTTCTCACTGTGTTACACATGAGAATCATATGGAGTTCATCATCTCAAATCTCTACTAAGAGGAGTCTAATACATAGTCTTCATATCTATCTCATAACGATGCACTCAACTCATGGGAATTCACACGTTCACCTTGTGCTCAACCACATGCACGTCCAGCTCAACATATCTCCTTTCTCATTGCGTTACATAGGAGAATCATATGGAGTTCTTTTCAAATCTCTGTAAGGAGGAGGTCATCACTACGTTCCAGTTCTGTCTCGAATAGGAACCACACACCCATATTAGGGGCTCTCTCTCAGGTCGACTCAATCAATTTGTGTCCTAGAGAATGTATCATGTGACTATAATCATCAAGACTCCCTCTTAGCTAGGGAGGCATTTTTCATCATGCCAAGTCTCATACAGAAGTACTTAGAACTTTTTCTTGGTTGTAGTCATCAACACTCCCTCTCAACTAGGGAGGTAATCTTCACCAAGCCAATTTGGTGAAGATGTCTGCAATCTCCTCATGTGTAGGAAGGTACAACACGTGTGTTGTTTTCCTCTGCATCATGTCTCTAATATAGTGATATTTTATCTCAAAATGTTTCGATATATCATGAAACATCAGGTTCTCAAAGAGATTTACACACAGCTCTGGTTATCATCATAGAATCTATCTCATGATCAAGTAAATATGTTAGAATCTTGTGAAGACGCACTACTTCACACACTCAATGATATATACTCTCCTTCTGTGGTATTTAAGGCCACATAGCTTTGTTTCCTGCTGCACCAGGAAACCATGAAAACCTTCATGGTAAAACAACAACCAAATGTTCTCTTTCTGTAGAAAACCTTCATGGTAAAAATGTCCAAATGTTCTCTTCTCAGAAGGCCCCAAGGCCGTATTCCGGTAAACCATGCTTTGAAAGAGATTGTAAATATGTGTTATAGGCTGGTGAGCCAAGTTTTGTATAAGACAAGAGGCTTATGAGTTTTGTTAGGCCGTATTTCCATGTTGGAAGGCCGAGCCCTACATGTACTTGTATGTATGCACACTAATAAAATATAAATACCGCCAGCGGCGTGACGAATTTCACGATGAAAGAGTGATGGGGGACTGAGTGTCCATAGAGTGGGCAAGGAACCAGGGGGTTTAAAGGTGGGAAAAGGGGCTGAGTGAGGAGTTTGTGGCTAAGCCTAGGGGGCTTAGGCCCGAATAATATTTTATTATTCCTAAAAATCCATGCACATTATTTTATCCTAAGTCCTTTTGGAAGGGAACGTGAATTTCCAAGTGGTGGGAGGCGTGTGATGATGGAATGTATGTGCCCTGTGGTGACAAGTGTCAACTTCGGTGCATGCAAATAAAAAACCCCGAACTGAGCCGAGAATGGGCTCTCACCTCCATTCTGAACAACCTCTCGTATGGAACCGGTGACGTAATTCTCCGTTGGATATCCCGATTCATCTCCAAACCGCGGAGTTGTGTTTGCCCTCGAGAAACCATGGAATACTCCGTCCGAGCTAAGAGTTCGTATGTCCTGCTCTGTGCAATCCCGAGAACTCATTCCATGAACCCAAATTCCCCGTGTTAAACTCGAGTGGAAGAAACCCCTCGTTGTTCGGGAGAACTGAGCGAATTCTCAGGAGAAGTCTACCAAATCATCAACACCACAGATCATCCTGTGAATTGTCGAGCCGCCAGAGAAGCATTTGTCCAGGTTCCATGGATTGTTGTGATTGGGCGCTAAAGACCGGACTGGGTGGAGGCTTTGTTGTCCTCGCGGGATGACTCCTCCAGTGAGGGAGCAGAGGGGAGAAGAGAACTCCCCGAGAAATCCCTGTAAGCTGCCATAGAGCCCGGGAGAATTCCTGGCCCGCCCGCTCCTCAGAACCTGTTGCAGTGACACCGGGCACCGGAAGGACCTGCTCAGGTGATAGAGAAGGTGCACTCTCCTCGGGTGGAACAAGCCGGGAATGAGGGTCTGCGCAAAGTGAGCGCGGAGATTTCGGGAGCTTCTTCCCTCGCTGAATGCATGTGTTGTCTTCCCCGTAACCTCAACCTGAAGCCCAGATTCCTTGCCCTGGGTGGAGCCTCGGTCCCGTACTCTCTGGGTGACTCCATCGCTGAGTCAGATGAACGTGGTCTGGCTACCGGGAGGTCTTCGTAAAGGCCCTCAACTTCATTGGTGATTTCTCCAAATGATACAAGATAAGTATTCCACTAGTGATTTAACACGCTGCATGACCGTGGTTGTTCTATCATATTTTCCTACTGTAAATGAATTAATGATGAATGCTAAGGAACATTTAATTATAGCAAAGACTCCATATATTTTACTCCTGATTTGTTAAGTGTGTTTAATTCAAGCTAAATGCATTTGTTTTAAATCCATGTAATGAATGGTAAACCGAGAGGTTAGGTGAACCTGGGTAGTAAAGAAGGGTACACTACAAATTGGTATAAGAGCAATTGGTACACTACAAATTGGTATCACAAAGAAAGGTTCTGACACTAAGCCTAGATGGGCCGAACAAGTAGCCGTCTTGGACCGGTACGTGAAGAGAAATTAAATCGAATGGCCAATTTCGACATTGGTTGCTCCAGCGGTGTTGCTGTGGCTGGACCACGCATTATGTCGTGAGGTTTAGCGGGTGTCGGAACTGATAAATTGCATGGTCTACTTAATTATAGACAAGTTTCAATCGATGGTGTGAAACTTCTGACCGTTTCGAGGGAAGGCAAACCTGCAACCGCCAGATCCGAGAACGCACGAGGTTTAAAAACCTCTTGATATTGTACAGGAGTTAAACTCGCGGATCGCGGAGTCGACAGATCCCTAGTGGATTAACCGCCAACCGTCCGGTTGACGGAAGTCGCGCGGAACCTAAGTCCTCTTGGGTAGAGGAGAAATCATAAGGCCGGATATTAGAACTTCAAGAGAACGACCCTGCGGATTTCAAAACCCGCAGGAGGACTACAGTCAGAAATCTCGTAATCCCCGAGAGATTTAACTCAAGAATTGGAAGCTCGAGGACGAGGGCCTTTGTCACACGCAAATCGCTGATCCGCTAATTGCGACAAGATCCGACCGCTCATTTAGTGTACATTACGGCAGAGATCTGCACCATCGCGAAAAGTCCCGACAAGGAGTAAACCCACCAGTGATGGAGGATCAGCGAGAAATTCCTGATAGAAAGGTCATTCATCGGAAATCGGGATTTGAGAATTTGGGAAATCGGGAACCCCAGTGACAAGTGAGTCATATACTTTGAAACACCGAACCCCGAAAACCCAACAAAAGCGTATGACTGCGGTCATATAGAGACTAGTCGCCATGACCGATTGACCACATAAAGTTAAAGCCGAAAAGGCGATCGCATATCGGCATCGATATCGGGTTAACTGGAGGCAAAGGTTGAAAGCACGGAAAATCGTGGATACGCTGATTTCCGATAAGGCTTAAAGCGCAAATACACCCCCGTTAAGAGGACAGTATGCATTTTATAGCAACAGGAGAAAGGATTGCTGACAAGGCAACAAATGGGACCCATCGGAGATCCCGCGAGCATATGAGCATGACGCTGAAATCTCCGAACTCATGAGTGGTTGATTAAGGTCATATAGTGTGGTCAGACAGAGGTTACAGCCCGAGGCTAGCACGGATACGGAACTCCATCGAAAAAATCGAAATCGAGGATTCGGGTCATTGCCGCTTTGGGCTTATCTATATTGCGAAACCCCGAACCCCATTAAGGGATGAGGCCTGGTTCACGAGACAATGGTCACATCGGATAGGGCTTAGCTTGGAAAGCTAAGGTATATCGAAGATCGTAGAATCTGGAGTTGTGGGAGGACACGCTACCAAGGATGCGGCGCTTCAAAACCCGGAGCAGGGATAGTCATGGGAGGAAATGACCACGGTCTTGGCGAATGGTCATATGAGTCAAGGGCTAGGCTCGGAGGACTAGCACGTAAAAAGGACTTATCGGAGATCAAGAATCCGAGAGGATAGTACACCTCAACGTCAGGAGTTGCAAAACTACAAAACTGGAAGTTTCGAAATAACCGAATTAAAGTTCTGGACACCAAAACACGTAGCCACAACTCAAAACTTGTGAATAAATAACTTTCATTTTTGTTTGTATTAATTATGAATATTGTGGATATTCATGAAGTTTAATGGCCTAACAATTTCTGACTGATTGCACAAAGTGTGTGTTCCGAATACACAGAGGCCAAAACTCCAGTTAATCAATGCCAAGTATGGAGTTGGGAAGAATGCCAATTATCCCTAAATGGAAGATGATCAAGAAGGAAAAGATGTTAACCAAGGAGTCGAGGGATCGCACTCAATGGGCATGGAAAAGAGATGGATAAGGGAAGGACATATGATGAAAATCATTGAAGGTTACAAAGAGAGGGCTATGAACGCCGTTTCATAGCCAAAAGCTCATGAAAGTCGAGATCGACAATAAGGGAAATTAACTTTAAGATTCATGCAGAATCGAATAGAGAAGAAACTTGGAGAAAGGAAGAGACTCAAGTACAAATGAGAGTCGCAGAACTCATGGGGAAAGAAGCGTACCAGAGGAGTGGTATCCGACATCACATTCACTCCCAAAAACGCTCGGCAAGAGATCACACAACAGCTCAAGCCCATCACCTACCAAAACATCATAAATCTGAAGGGAGAAATTGAAAGGAGAGATGAATAAAATTAAACCTCCAACGCTTGATGGGGAGCATAAGAGGGAGGAAGATGTTGATACATTGTTTCTTGGCATGAAGAAATATTTCCAAATATATAACTATTCACGCGACGTAATAGCAATCGCAAATGTACCACCAAAAAAGGAAAGGCATCTGGCGTGGTGGGACTGGCCAGCAAAAGCACATCAAAGAGAAAGAGGTCACTTGAAGGAATTCAAGAGGTACTTCGAGAAGAAATACCTGACTAAAAGGTACCATGATAGAAAAGATGAAGGAGTTCTTCAACCTCAAACTCGGCAACATGACCATTGATGAGTATGAACGAAGTTTTCTGAATTACCGGTGATGTTCCATTCACAAAGACGAGGGTCAAGTTTAAAATTCATAGGTGACCGAAAGTAGATCCGCCACCTTCCATTGGTGATGATTCAATACAGATGATCCAAGACCATGGAAGAGACTATAATAAGGGAGAAATGCCTATACAAACAAAAAAGTCTATCTTCGTGGCGGCCGGATAACCAAAGAGGTTTAAGAAAGAACAGAGGCGTATACAAGTTCTCCTTTTTAGAAACAGTCCTTGGGGACAGTAAACTTTTAAAGAGCCCAAAAAATTTGAAGGGAGTGAACAAATGTCAAGGTCTCCAACCATGGAGTGTCAATGTGAAGAGAATCATAGGTACGAGATCTATTTCCCAAAGAAAGGACAAGGCAATAACTGTCCATACTGTTCAACAAACTAAAAAAGTGGAGGATATGGGCAGTATAACGTCGAAAGGATCTACGCACCGGACAAATAAGCAAGTGAATTTCAATCACACATGATTGAAGTGGAAGGTATGATCAAACAACCTACCAATTTGTTATTTTGATTGATTCGTACAGTCACAGCTATGTAGATCCTAGAGTGGTGGAAATTTTGCATCCAATGAAGAGCAAACATGAGAAGTCTTGGTTAGTGCAAATAGCTACAGGAACCAGCGTATGGTCACCCAATTGTTAAGTCCTGTTCAGCGGACATGAAAGGATTGAGCATTAAGGATGAATTGAACATTTTTGCCTTTAGGCTCATATGATCGCTTAATTGGGATGGACTGTTGACAAAGACTACGCCCTTTGGATTGGCTTCAAATAAGAGGTTCACATGCTTGAACGAAGAAGACCCAGTAATGTACCCAAGGAATTCCCAGTATCGTTAGAGAAATCTCACTTGGCGCAAAATTTAAGAAATGTTAACGGAAGGTCACACCATTTGCGTACCGTGGAAGAAGCATTCCAAGATGTGGTCTAGAATCTAGAAGACCACAAGGTACCCAAATAATTTAAGGATGTATTTCAAGAGGTACCAGGACTACCTCCAAAGAGGGACATCGATTTTTCATTAAATCTGACACCGAGCAACTCCAGCCGAAGATCCTATAGGATGAGCACACCAGAGTCGAAAGAGTTAAATCAAAATCAAGAGCTATTGAAGAAAGGCTACATTCGTCCCAACGCAGTCAATGGGAGCCCCACCTATTTGTGAAGAAGAAAGATGGACGCTGGATATCGCGGCATCGACCTTCGGACAATTGAATAAAGTCACCGTCAAAACAACATCCGGCCAAGGATTATGATCTTTTGATCGGGCCAAAGGACGCGAAAGTATTTTCAAAAATAGACCTTCTGATCTTGATATCACCAAGTGAGGATAAAAGATGAAGACATCAGCAAGAGCGCCTTCCGTAACAAGGCACGGTCAATATGAGTTCCACCGTGGTGCCGCTTGACCGCCCAACGCTACCATTGCCTTCATGTGCTTACGAACGGAGTGTTCGTAAATTATCCGACAAGTTCGTCATAGTCTTTTGACGACATATTGGTGTACTCTAAGACAAAGGAAGAGCACGAACAACATCTTGAATGGTGTTGCAGTGTGTTGAGAGAAACGTTCACCAGATGCAAATTGAGCAAATGCTCATTTTATCAAAAAGCAGATCCATTATCCGGGACATATTATTTCGTAAGAGGGATTGCAGTGGATCCGGAGAAGGTAAAGGCCATTCAAGAGTGGACAACACCAAGAAATGTAACGGTTAGATCCTATGGGTCCTGCAAAAGTTATTATAGGAGGGTTTATAGTCGATTTTCAAGGATAGCTCATGCTACCACTTCCTTGCAAAGAAGGAGAAGAAGTTCCAGCTGGACCGAATAATGGAGGTAACAAAGAATTGAAGCAGCCTACCATCAGTGCTCCAATCTTGAAGATCGTTGATCCAAGTAAAGATTATGTAGTGTGCACAGATGTTCTGTAAGGAGGGGCTGAGGAGTTCTCAGCCAAGAAGGGTTGGTAGTTTGCTATGAATCTCAAAGTCGAAGAGCATGAAAGAATTATGCCACTCATGATTTAGAGTCAACAATGCACCATGCATTGAGGAAATGAGACATTACCTCATGGGCAAGAAATTCAATTAAGAACAGACTAACAACAGCTGAAATACTTTATTTGATCACCAACCTAAATGCCGCATAAATTAGATGTATCGGAATTTCTATGAGTATGACTTTGATATCGTGTATATATCAAAGGAAAAGACAACAAGGTGGTTGACACACTCAAAAGGAGAGTGCATGAAATACATTCTACGTTCACAGCATGTACGTAACTGAGTTGGAGCATTAAAATTTTGAAGTCGCAAATGTTTACTCTGCAGTATCAAAGATTGGTAGCAAAGCTACAAAAGCATGATGAGAGAAACTACAAACCAAGGAAAGTTATACCTCGGGAACTGATGATTTACTTCTGCATAAAACAGTAGGCGTACCTAATGACGTAGAATTGAAGCCGGGTAATCTTAAAGGAAATGCATAATGTGACTTATGCCGAACATCCCCGATATCAAAAAGACCGCGGGCAGCACTCAAAAGCCATTATTTGTGGCCAGTATGAAGAAGGAAATTGTTGAATACATCGTCAAATCTATGGAATGCTGGTTGTCAAGGTCGAAAATACCAAAGGTGGTTGTTGCGTTCTTTACCTATTCCCCGAAAGTGGAAGTGGGGATGTGGTAACGCGGATTTTATCACTCTGGATTGCCCGTAACAAGAAAGCAAAGATGATCAATCATGGTGGTGGTGGACAAGCTTACTTCAAAGTCAGCCTTACTCTTATTCCACTAAAAACCACTCCACGAGCAAACAGATGTTGGCCGGGATATATTTTAAAGAAGTTGCACGCTTTCGTACGTAATCTCTAAGACACCAGAAATCAGAATCTCAAATTCACTTTGAATTTCTGAAAAGGACTGTTCAAAGGATTCGCTAATGAATCAAACTTTAGTAAAGATACCATCCCGAAGCCTGATGGTTAGATAGAAAGAGTCAACCAAGTAATCAAGACATGTTGAGAATGTATGATGGATAAACCATCAAAGTGGAAGACTACTCCAAGATTTGGTAGAATTCGGGCCACAATAATGTGGGTATCATGCATTTTTGAAGATGAGTTCATTTGAAGCACCGTATGGTAGAAAGTGCAACACTCCGTGAGCTGGGATAATCCAAATTTACGCATCAAGAGGTTGGACCTCGAATCATCAAAAGAGATGGAAGATCGCATGATCAAAATCAAACGAATTTGAAGGTTGCCCGTGATAGCGTAAAAGTTACGTTGATAGTAACGTAACCCATAGAGAATTCAAAGTGGGTGACCATGTTTTCCCTCGAAGTGAAAAGCTAAAGGTGAGTTCCCAAAATCGGGAAGGCGCCTAAATTGGCGCCAGATTGTGGGCTATCGAGATCCCGAAAGGATCGGGCCGCCATACATGCTTGCATTACCTCGCGATCTATGACTGTGCATAATGCGTTTCATGTTTCACCGCTTAAGAAATATGTACCGATGCCAATCATGTTATCGATTGCAATGTGATTCACGTGGAACCAGAAAGTGTCCTGCGAGTGCATCCTATATGCATATTGGATTGTGAAAACAAGCAGCTTCCGGAATCGGTTTACAGAGCTTGTAAAGGTCCAGTTGACTCGCACTACCTCGAGGACGCCGCATTGATGGGAGCATGCGATGTTATGCGCGGCAGAGTACCCGCATCTTTTGAATATTTGGAAAGGCTTGCAGAGACAAAGGCAGCTGCGACCGAGGACGTGCATAAATAAGGAGGGGATTGTAGTGTCCCCAAGGCCGAGCCTCGGTGTAAACTATGATCTGAAAGAGATTGTAATATGTGTTATAGGTCGGTGAGCTAGTTTTGTGATGCTCTAAGAGGGCTTATGAGAGTTTTGTTAAAGCCGAGCCTATGTTGAAGGCTGAGCCTGTGATATACTTGTTTGTATGTAGGTCAATTAATAAATATAAATAACACGCGTAATCACCAATGAAAGAGTGATGGGGACCGAAAGGCCCGCACGGGCAAGGGATCGGGGCTGAAAGGTGGAAAGGTTGAGGAGTCGTGCTGCTTCTGGGGCTTAGCCCTGAATAATATTTCATTAATATTCCTAAAAATCCATGTGCACATTATTTTATCCTAAGTCCTTTTGGAAGGACCTCTGATTTCACAAGTGGTGGGAGGAACGCATGATGGTGAATGCATGTAGTCCCATGGGTGACAAGTGTCAACCCCGTGCATGCAAATAAAAACCCTCAACTGAGCCGAGAATGGGCTCTCGCCCCCATTCTGAACCAAACCTCTCGGTAAGGCCGAACCTATGACGACCTCTCACTGATATCCCGACTCATCTCCAAACCGGTGGAGTTGTGTTTGCCTCGAGAAAACCGCAGGGAATAATTCCTCGTCCGAGCTTAAGAGTCCGTGGTCTGCTCCATGCAATCCTCGAGAACGCGATTCCATGAACCCAAATTCTCTATACAATGAGTGGAAGAATCCCCGTTGTTCTGGAGAACTGAAGTAGTTCAGGAGAAGCCCAATCAAATCATCACCGGAGATCATCCCCGTAATTGTCGAGCCGCCAGGGAAGCATTTGTCCAATTCCTATGATTGTTGTGATTACAAGAAGACTGGATCAAGGTGAGGCTTGTTGGTTCGCGGAGCCGACCTCCGTGAGAGAGTGCGCAGAGGAGAAGAGAACTCCCCAGAGAAATCCCCAGCTTGGCAGAGCCCTGAGAATTCTCGGTCCGCCTCGGTTCTCAGAAACTGTAAGGAGACTGGCACCGGTTGACCGCCTAGGTGACAGAGAATGTGCACTCTCCTCGGGTGGAACAGGCGTGGGGAATGAGGGTCTCAGGCAAAGGATGCGGAGAGTGGGAGAGCTTCTTCCCGTTGAATGTGTATGTGTTGTCTCCCCGTGAACCCTCAACCCGAAGCCCAGACTCTTGCCCTGGGTGGAGCCTCTGGCCCTAACTCTGGTGACCTACCGTTGAGCCGATGAACGTTGTGGTCTAAGGTCGAGGTTCGTGGAAGGCCTCGGTGACTTGGTTGGTGATTTCTCCGTACCGGAGCAATAAGATAAGTATTTTGAATTATGATTTAACACGCTTGGTATGACTGTTGTTATGTATCATGTTTTCCACTGTGGTAATGAATTAATGATGAATGCTATGGAACATTTAATTATAGCAGCATCTACATTTTACTCCGAGTTGTTAAGTGTGTTTAATTCCTCGCCCTGGTTAAATGAATTTGTTTTTAAATCCATGTAATGAATGGTAAACCGAGAGGTTGGGTGAACCTGGGTAGTGAAGGGTACACTACAAATTGGTATCAGAGCAATTGGTACACTACACTTTCGGTCCACTGTAATATCTTCTCAATTTGTATCAACATATTTCTGCAACTCAAGTTCATACTGGAGGCATATCTCAAGCCACATCTAATTGTGCCTTGTATATATATCAATACATGCCTTATTGCTATCCAGTGAGTTTGTATCGGCTAACTCATGGATTGACTAGGCATATTCATTGCATAGCATATATCATATATGGTGTTAACCAGATACATGAGTGATCCAATCAGTTGTGGATCAGTCTCCTCTGAATCATCATCGATCTTTTTCTTCAAATCCATCATCGTGGATTTGCATTCTTTCATACTGAACTTCTTTAATATTCCCACTGTATATTTTTCTTGACTCAATAAAATATCATCGGTCCTTTGTCATACTTATTGTCCCGAGAAGTAGTGCATCATACTCAAATTCTTTATCTCGAAATTAGAAGTCAAAGCTTACTTGTATCCAACAACAAGGATTTCTGAATAAGTCATAAAAATAAGGCTCTCGTCACCAACAATGTAATAATATAGGTTTGGATCAACAACACTCTTGTTGAAACCAAAACTCATCAAGAATATATCCATCTGATATAGTTTCCAAATCATGGATGGTAGTATGGATGGAAGTGTATCGGGATTACTGGATCAAGTGTCTCATCATAGAAAACTCCCTCTGTTTGTGAGAATCCTCTGGCTATAGATCTTGCTTTGTATTTCTCAACACTTCCATCAACTGCATGCTTTATCTTATAGATCCACTTGGAAGTCACCACAGAATTCCCTTCTGGTCTCTGAACAATATCTTATACATCATTCTTTAAGATATACTGGTATTCTTATGTTATGGAATCTTTCCATACATGTTCTCATGTTTCTTCTCCAAGACAAGGAGGCTCAAAATCAATGAAGTGGCTCATGACTGAAGGATAGCTCGAAAATCTCTTTTGTTTTCTCAGGATGTGCCTTGAGGGGCTTGTATGTTTTTCTACCTCTTGTAGAGTGAGCCTAGAAAGGCATTTTATTTCCTACTACAATATCTCTGTCATATCAACTAGAACAACTGAATTTTCTGGAATACTGTATGTCTCCCTATGAACTACTAAAGGGGAAGAAGGTATTATTTCTTTCTTCTTTTCATTTAGTTTTGACTCCCTCTGAGTCAAGTAATTTTCTCTGAATTCTGATGGATGGAAGTCTTATTTTACTGCTTTCTAGATATTTTATGTCTTCTTGACCAGTGTAACAATCAATCAATAAGGTTTGGACTCTGGTACCATGGATAATGGTCCAAGTTATGAGGGCTCTCATACTGGAGATAATACCCTTCACTTATTAATAATGAAATCAACTATAAAATTAATGATCAAACGGTTTACCTAGGTTTGTAGTCATGTTTACTTTTGTGTTTGTTTTAGAGGAAATATTTTTCCTCTCTCTTATCTTCATTCTTTTTAGGTGGGTCTGGATCAATGTTAGTGGTGGAAGCATATTGTCTTCCCTTCTTCCTGGTTGGACAATTTATTGCATAGTGCCCATATTTGTCACATCTGAAGCACTGAATCTCTGAAACATCTCTCCTTTGATTATGACACAAGGTTAATGAAGACTTATCATCTATGAAGGTTTGTCTGAAGTTTCTTTTGAATATTCCTCCTTTCTTTGTATGAAGTGCAAGAGCATGATTTTCATCAAGGGAGTCTACCACTCCTCTATTTCTATTTCTAAGTTCTTCTTGAGTACAGTCTGTCCACAGACAATCAAAGGTTGGTATTTTTTCTCTTCCATTGATACTTTTAAGAAAATGCTCCCAATGTTTTGGAAGATTGTTGAGAGTGGATAAGACAAGTTCTCTGTCGGACATGATTTCTCCAATGGCTTCTATTTGTTCTTTAATCTCTGATATCTTCATAAAGAAGGTAGCAGTTGTATCACCTTTCGTCATCTTGGTGCTTTGAAGTTGGCTCTTCAAGGTAAGAGATATGGGGGTGTTTTCACTTTCAAACATTTCTTTTAATGCTTCATACATTTCATAAGTTGTCTTTAGGTTGGTAATACGAGGTAAGAGATGATCTCTTACTATGTAGATGATTATTTTTCTTGCCTTGACATCTTCTTCCTTTATTATATTCTTCTCTTCATCAGTAGTTGTATCTAGTAAAGTATTTGTTACCACATCCAAAAGGTCATCTTCTTCAAGGGTGACTTGAAGCCTTGACTTCCAGGAGCTAAAGTTGTTTGTTCCATCAAGCCTATCTTCTACTAAAGTTATGTTCTTCATTTGTTCGGATTTCTTCTCAAACTCTTGCCAAATGGACTTAGAAAACCTAATGGTTTTGTTTGGGCTTATGACTTCCAACAATCAACTTTGAGAGTGTTACAAGAATGCTTTTAGAGTTGAAACGTTTCTTTAAGAAGTTTCCAGAAACCCTAAGATCAAGATTCTTCAGAAAGTTTTGGCACCCTAGAAACCCTAGGGCCAAAAACTCAAAATCCTCAGAAATTCACTTTGAAGATCTCTGAAGATGCATCAAGGAAGTTTGTACAACTTGATCCAAGTTTTAGATCCAACGTCCACATGTAAGGTGCTGAAAGGGCCAATCAAGTGAGGGTCATACAGATTTCTGCAGAAACCGTAGAGGCCATACGTAACTGCAGAAGGAGGGTGGCTTACCCTTTTAAGTGCTTGTGCAAGGGTTCTTCAAGACCTATGCTCTGATACCATGTTGATTTTTCAATAATCTAGGCTTAAGAATGAAGTTCATTACATTTATCACTTTACTTAAACCATAGACAATTTTTTGTAGCAACCAAGATCACAAGAAGAAACACCATGCACAAGTACACAAGAAGTATCCTGGGAAACTCTTATCAACAAGGAAAGAAAACCCAACCAATCCTTTGCTATATTATTCAAGAGAAATACCTCCACCACCAAGAAAAACTAGAAAACAAAAGGGTGCTCACAAACCCTAGAATACTAGCTCCCAAGAGAGGTGCGCACTTTTTCCAAGAAGATGTACTTGTTAAAATTTCCAAACTCACACACAGTATATGATTCCTCAATGGGGAATTTACCTTTACTTATATTAGACTTGTACTATCAACAAAAGTTTCTATTGGCACAACA
>SNQJ01S0004372.1:1612-18978 GCA_010110895.2 Picea sitchensis
TCGCTTTTATTTTTCGGCCTGTATTTTCAGCAGCGGGATGTTTTGAGCATGACTCCATAGCCCAATAGCAAGGCACTGAAACTGTGGAAGGAGTTCTTAGAGCATCGCAGGGACGACTCTATCCCCCATGGAGCCTAATGTTAGCGATATTTCTTGTCTCAGGATTAGGTGTACCCAGTTCTGCAGTTTGCACGGGAAGCACCTGAGCATAGCATGAGAGAATCCCATTTTGTAGCAGCAAATCAAGTGAGCAGGCGAAGTTTTTCCATCGGCGGCCGAGATCCATCCATAAAAACAGATCGACGGTCATCGGGTTATCGGGACCGACCAGTTGCCCAGGGTTTAGCAAGGGGAAGCACCATGGGCCAAAGCAAATCTGGACCGTCCGATCCAACTGGGACAGGTGGCATCTGATCGGCATATCGGGTATCAGAGTTTCGAGGAGCGGGCGCCCCTCGTTTCTTGCATTTTGAAATCCCGAACCTCGAATTTCCGATGGCGCCCAGAATCGGGCCTATGGTTTTGGTGCCTGGTCATCAAGAAGGAGGCCTAGGGAAGGGGTGTTTATGTTTGTCATTTGGCCACTCAGGCCCCAAAACATCGAACTAAATCACAGAGGGAAGGCACAGTGATGTACCAGATGCTGATTCGACGTGGGCTAAATCTCAGTACCTGTTGGAGATTAATGAAGAAAAGAGAGGGTGGTTCAAACCTCACCTCGCTTATTTATTGTAGAGTATAGAGGTCCCAGCCGAAAGTCTGCCCGGGAGGGTCCCCTGTACCATTTGTCCTCAGGGAAGCCACGCTGAGTCTTCAAGCCACCAGAGGAACCTACACACACCAATTCAACATTCAAAGGGCTCAGCTACCACCCTGGCGTGAGCCATGCTAAATTAAAGAGGCATATTACAGGGGAACAAAGGACAGATTTGATTGAGGAGACGTCACCCTTTGAAAGTTTTGAGACACCTCCACTAGACGAAAGGAAGGGAGGAGTATATGTAGGCATTTTTGCCATTTTGTAATGATTGATGGTTGAGCAAGGCTCCCGGTTGTAAAGCTTTAATGAAGCACTGTTATTTCTGGTTATGTATGAACTCTTGAGACTTCTTGCCTTATGAATGTCAGTTTCTTTCATGTCTTTGTTTAAACTGTGTTAGAGCAGCTCGGAATTGGAGAATCCAGTCGAGTTGTAGCTGTTATAGGATGATGTAGAATTTGATCACTGTGACAGTTGCATTGTCTATGACCAGTCCTTGTGATTTTCCTAACGCTGAACGACTTGGAATTGGAGAATCCAGTCAAGTCCCTTTTTCAGTATCTCAAAGCCCTGAACTAGAGGATCTCGCATTTGGGGTTTTTCTTCTACAAATTGCTGAAAGCCTGTTGCCCGAAGTAGTTTGTTCACTCTTCTTATCAAGTCTTCCACCTGTTCACCCTTTAATCAACCCACTGATTGAAGTTAGATCAAGACCTCCTTTGTTCTTATGTGAAGCCATCTAGAGGTCAAGAGGGACTCTCAATGCATACAAGTTAGTAGAGTTTCAGACTACCTTGGGGGGTTGTGCTCTCAAATGGTACATGAAGGCTATTGAGATAGGGGTGCTAGGACAAGGGTTCACCCTTGGCCAAGTGCGTTTTAAGTTCATCGTTGAATTCAAACTACCTTAGTCATAGCAACAAGCTCTTTCTAAGTTGTAGGATATTCAACAAATGGAGGGAGAATCTGCCTAAGAGTACAGTTGGAAGTTTAAATATGCTATTGGGAGCCTAGCGTATCCAATTCATGAATATCGTCAGATTGAATGGTACATCCAAGGATTAATACCTCTGACGAGAATTCCTTTAATGCAATAGTGGATAGCCATATTAACAAACACCTTGGAACAGTAGATAAAGATCGAGACCATGGCAGGTTATCTAGGGAATATGAGAATGATCGGGCCTCCAGTATATGCAAATTTGTTTCAACTCCAGGGACAAATATCGGTGCTAATGGAAAATATTCAATAATTAACCACACCAAGACCAGGATGACCTCGGGTTTGGTGCACAGGATGCTACACAAAAGGGAATCTGGAAAATGAATGTCTGCACATGAGGGGAATGGGACCTATTCACAATATGATGGGACCTTCTTCATAACCAATGGGAGGAGTTTTGTAAGTATTTGTGACTCCACCATTCCATACACTAGGGCTATACAATGCCTTTCTAGGTGCTCAAATGTCTTAGACAGCTGATTATTGTGAAATTTGTCAGACACATGGGCATGCATCGAGGTAGTGTCCTATTATGCAGAAGTACATGACTACACCCAATACAATACATTGTGAGTTATGAGCATCTACGAACCATGCTACAAATAAATGTAGAGCGTTGGATGCACTTGCTGACAGATTAGACTGGACAGCGTTCAGAGTAAATGAAACCCCCCAAGCACCTAGAAGATGCTAGGGAGGTGGGGTTGGAGGAGGATTAATAGGAGGAATAAATGGAGGCAGAGGGTTGAGAAGATGTTACAACTACAACGAACAAGGTAATTTGGCCAGAGACTGCCCTCACCCAAGACGACCATGGTTCTCTTACGGCAGGAACAATGGCCACGCAACTGAAGACTGCCTAGAACTGATAGTGAAATGGGGAGATCTGGTTCATCAATGAGGAGATAATATCATAAGCTCAGAATTAAAAAAGAGAATTGAGGGTCATCTACCTAAGCTTAACATTGTTACTCATGGAGGAGCAAAAACTAGGGTAGATGCAGACAGTCAGCCCAAGATTCAGAAATTTGTTCCCAAAGATGACAAGTATGACCTTGTAAAACAAAAGTTATTTTTCAAAGATGAAATAGAAATATTTAAGAGTATCCTAACTCTGGAGATAATAGAGAATCCTCCTAAAGTTGTGTCTCAACCTAACCTTGCGCAAGACCCTACCTCACCACTAGCACCTAGAAACTCTGCAATTCCTAGGAGACGTCCTGAGCAGTCTCAAATTGTAGTCAATCTTTGGTTTCAATAATTCTTTGATATCCTAGGGGATGACCAACTTAATGAGAAGTTGCGCAACACCCTGTACCTAATTCTAGGAAATGAGGGAACCCCAAAAGCCATAATAAGGAACAACCTCCCTTAGAAGAACACCCAGTGAATACAAAGAAGAAAGGTGCAAACAAGAAAATGTTTTAGGTTAGAAGCCCAGCTAGATGATTTTGAAATCAAAGATGTCATGCTAGATTTGGGATCCGATGTCAACATCATACCCAAAAAGACCTGGGAAGCTTTGGGAAAGGCTCAGTTAGTATATTCCCCCATCCATACGAGAATGGAAAACCAGTACTACATTTTCCCAGTAGGAAGGCTGGAAAATGTGGAAATAGATGTTGCAGGATTTAAGACCACATCTGATTTTGAGGTAATTGAAATCATGGGAGATAAGGATCCCTACCTTGCTCTGCTGGAAATTGATTGGGCATATGACAAATACGATAGCATTGATCTAAAGAGAGACACCATGACATTTGAAGCAGATGGGATAACAGTAGTTCATCCCTTGGATCCATGTCTAGGGCCTAGATATATTGAACCAGTGGATCACAATATGGAATTAGAGGCTCTTGACCAATTATACACCATCACAGCAGGAACGAGACCAGATTACATAAATCCCATTGTAGATGGATCAGTAAGTTGGAGAATCATATAGTTTGTTGACGAGGATTTGGAAGTAGCATTTGACAATTGTAAACAAGGTTCATATGAGTGATTCTCAAGGTGATGTGCAACTGTCTGAGCAACAAGATGGATTGGAACTGAGTTCAGAGAACCCCCAACATATGATGGTACCTCCGAGGTACACAGTTTTCTTGCCAGCATGGAAGAGAAAATAGCAATGGATCAAAGGATCTATGTTCTTGACTTAGCCTTGCAAGATACCCTCTCTCGATGGTGGGCCACCCATAAAGCATCACTTACGGAGTGGGAAGATGCCAAACAAGCCATATGATGTTGATTCCAAGTAGGGATCAGCTGAAAGAAGAAACGAATATAGATTTTCAAGATGCGCAATTGTTCGATGGACGGTCTGACCCTAGAGTGCATATTGAACATTGCTTAAAGCAGTGGAAAGTTGTGAAAGGACCCTCTCACCTATCGGCTCAGGTATTTTTCCATTCGTTGGGGCCCATTCCAAAGGCCCAGTATATACATGAGGAGACCAGAAGACCTACAAGTTGTTGGCAGATCTTACAAGATCAATTTTGCAAGGATTTATCCTTTACAAGTAAGTACCATGAGGTCAACACAGTCCTTCAAACAATCAGGGAAATTCATTTTACTGACATTTGCAAAAAGAGATCAAGTCTAGTAGTATGTGTTGACCATGTTCATTTTCTTCAGTCTAGTCTGAGTCTTGAAATTGATAATATAGTTGTACCTTACTATAAATTTGAGAAATACCTAGAGAAACCTGATGATTTAGAAGATCTTAGAAAATTAACCATTAAAAAGGTAGTAGATAGATTCAAGATACTATACCTAGTCACACCTGTAGCTTCCATAATCACCCACTGAAGTTGTGAAAAATTAATATAGGGAGTGTAGAGAATCCTAAGATAGCTTTTGTAGGAGATTATTGGGATGAGAAAACTATGAATGAAGTACACATTCTGTTGCGAGAGTATGAAGACTTGTTTTCAAAAATGTTCTCCAAACTGAAAGGTATAAAAGGAGCCATGGGAGAAATGAGAATTGAGTTGAAACCTAGCTCAAGACCAGAGAAGCATAGACCATACCGCGTTAATCCTAGAATAAAAGAGAAGTTCAAGAAAAAACTAGACAAAATTCTTGTGGCGGGACTTATTTTCCCAATCGAAGAAGTAGAATGGATTAGCCCCATAGTTATCCAGAGTAAGAAAGGTACAGAAGACATTCGAGTCTACGTGGACTACAAAAATTTGAATTTTTCATGTGTACATGATCTGTTTCCAACACCTTTCAACGACGAAGTGTTAGATCAAGTTGAGGAAAAACAATCGTATTCATTTACAGATGGATTCTCATGATATCATCAAGTCAAAATCATAAAGGAAGACAAGAAGAAGACTGCATTCATAACCAAATGGGGATCATTCGCATACAATGTAATGCCCTTTGGTTTGAAGAATGCCCCTGTAGTTTTTTCTCGGATTGAAGATGCAATGTAGGTCCACATCACCATTCCAGGTTGGAGTCAAAGGAAAGTGGTGGAGAAATGGATGATCAGCTCTAAGACGCGGACCTATTCTATATTGAGGCCATCCCAGAGTATCTTGAATACATTATTGTCTTCCTCAGTACAGGGACCTGCCCAGAATCTTACTCTGCAACCCAAAAGCAACATATGGTGTTTCGTGCAGCAGACTATCAATTGATTATCGGGCAACTTTACAAATTGGGACTCAACAACATCCTTAGGAGATGTGTCTTGAACCATGAAAGGCAGGATATCCTATGGGAATGCCATAGTGGAATTGCAGGAGGACATGTTGGAGGTAAAGCTATTGCATAGAAGGTACTTCAACCTAGATTATGGTGGGCTACGTTATTTAAAGATGCTAAGGAGTATGTCAGATCTTGTGACACCTACCAAAGAGTAGGGAAGCCATCATGCAGAGATGTATTACCCCTTCATCCAGTCATAGCACTTTAGGCATTTGAGATGTGGAATGTTGATTTTATTGGACCAATCGACCCCCGGGCTAAGCACTCAAAGGCTAGATACATCATCACCACAACTAATTACTTCACAAGATGGGATGAAGCAGAGGTATTTCAAGATTGTTCTATAGATACAACTACTAGATTTATCTTTAAGAATGTTATCACTCGGTTTGGATGTCCTAGAAGTTTGACTAGTGATCAAGGTAGTCACTTTATTAGCAGTACAATTGCAACATTGAAAAAAGGATTTATTATGAAACACCATAAGAGCAGTCCCTACCATCCATAAGCTAATGGTAGAGTGGAGGCATTCAATAAAATTATAGAAAGAGGACAAACAAAAGTATGTTGTGCAAACAGGGAAGATTGGGATGATACAGTTCCAATAGTCTTGTGGGCTTAAAGGACTACCACGAAGAAGCTACACAAGTATACCCCATTTCAGTTGGTATATGGGAAAAAAGTTGTTGTACCCACACAATTTATTACCCTTAGTCTCTATATAGCACAAGCTACATACATGACCGATGATAAATCAGTTGCAGAGGATTGTAGACTTGCAAGAACTTGAGGAAGCAATGTTTCTAGTGGATTTTCATCAGACAATTAAGAAAGCGAGACAGAAATATTGGCATCCCAGGCACATTAATTCCAAAATATTTGCGCAAGGGGATAAGGTACTAATCTACGACAGTCGATATCAGAAGAATCCAGGAAATTTGTGCATGCATTAGTTGGGTCCATTCATAGTTGCATAAGTCCAACACTCTCGTGCAGTCAAGTTAGTGCAACTGGATGGTATCCTTCAGCCAGGATGGGTGAATGGTGCCCACCTAAAACCCTACATTTATCATGCTTGAGACAAAGCACGGTTGCTCCAGTCCAAAGGAGCATGTACAGTAGTTATATTTTCATTTCCTATAATTTCTTTAATTCAGTTAACAACATCAGAGTATGCATTGATTGTGCCATGGCATATATTTTATGTTTCAGTCTAAGCATTGATTTTTCGCATAACTTCTTACTCATCCGCAAAGGATCGAAATATCCACCATTACATTCAATGAATTAATTAAATATGACAGGGACCCCCATTGTGGTCGGAGGGAGGGTGAATCTGAACTTGATCACAGCCCATGTGCCACAGGCATCATTTCCAGTCATAACCTTTATGATAGCCACTGTAATCTATCGGGACTTTCCATTAAGCCATAAAGGAATGATATGTGTTGATGCCATCGATATCCCCACCGTGCTTCTCATCCATTCATTAAAATCCAAAGATCATTGGATAGATCTTACCCTGTTAATTGTCTTGTCAGACACCTAAGCCTAATATTTCATTTATGGCCTAATGATGAGTGTCCTTATGTGTGCCTACATAGTTTTCCATATATCCTGTTATACAACCCCATGAACGTGCAGAGCAAGAATCATTGCTTGTTGTTAGCTACCCTCTGATTTTGAATTTTATGCAATCGCGCATATCCTGAGATATTTTCTTTCCCTTGTCACAAAGCCAAACCCAACTCACTGAGCTTATCAACACTTCAGAGCTAGCATGTCGAGAGCAACAAGAGGTTAGAGTTTAGCTCCCAAAGAAGAAATCCCATATGAGTCGTATGATCATAGTATCGAGATCTTCAGGGATGTCAAGGGGAAGACGGAGCAAGTGAAACTTCTAGACCTTGATCTGATGGACCAAGTCTTATTTCCATAGATGAACATTACCGTGTTCTAGGACTTGGTCCTAGATACAATAGGAGGCATGCAGTTTTTATCAAATCTTGATTTCATCAACCTGTTCAACTCTATAATTATGCACCTCAGGGATCTACTGGTATTTGGGACCACTGGCGAGGTTACGCAGTGCACAGAGTTTTTGATAAGTCGAGTGCACTAAAAAATCTTATGGCTTGACCAAAGATATTTGATTCATGTGGATGACATCCACCAGCTCACCAGATTATCTCTTGAGGGTGAGGATCTGTCCAAATTATTTCAAGGCCCGAGCAAGCACAAGAAGAAGAAAGGAAAAGTTAGCCTATACGAGAAGTTCCACACACATAGAGGTAGGTGAACAACAAAGATTGACCCAATCATTCCAAAGAGACTCTAGAAATCATGCTATGTAATTGTGAGAAAGGTCATGCATTCCTACTACAAGGGCGAATGCACCTTGGATGTTCTTTCAGTAGCATACTTTTGCGCAAATGGAGTTGTGTTCAACTGGTGCAGCTACCTACTAGAGGAACTCCTCGTCTCTTGTGAGGAACCTCAGGAGAAAGGTGGAACTTTCACCTATGGATACCTACTAGTAGCGTTTTCAATGTGGAAATGGAATCCACCCATGGGAAGACAGTTGGCACCAGCGGACAGAGGTCGCCTTCAAAAATGTTTGAGTCGTGGCATGTAAGGCCAGATTAAGACAACATGGAATTCAACAACGTCGTCGTTGCAAAATTGTATACTCAGTTAATTGATGCAACTCAGTGATGGCACATACTACAGGAGCTATTGAACCTCAATACTCGAAACATAGCCTTTGCCCTGAATTGCAAAAATACCCTTGTCTACCCGAGGCATGTGAGGCCTGAAGACTTCCACTCCAAGTTTCTCCCCTTCTACCTTAATGAGGAAGCATTCGATAAATAATTCATGTCGTGGATTGGCATCAAGCGTAATCCACATAAGTTTGGCATGCATTATCTCTTGCCTCTAGAGCTCCTGAAGAAAAAGGGGTGGGAAGAAGAAGTCGGGACGAGTTCCGACTGAGTAGAAAAGAAGCAGAAGGTCTAGATGTCGATGGACTCAGACGAAGAAGAGGACTAAGGGACGCAGACTCAAGGATGTAATATGAGTCAAAATTTCTCCAAAGTGTACTTGCTCTCAAATTTTTATCCTCCTTCAGGGCTTGTATATGGCTCAATTTGTAGCCTCCAAAGGGAATTGAAGGGTCGAATCGGATCGTTTCCAACATATGAAGGGCCAAGGATTATGGATTTCATGACTCGGCATGGAAAATATGAAATATTTTTAATTTTGAACATGAAACCCGATGCACATGGGATTTAATGGAGAAACCTACGTATACTCAAGTTGTATAATTGTAGCCCACGTGTATGTACAAAATTTTGAATTTTTTACTTTTCACTGAGCAAAATGGGGAAACTGAGTCTACAGATGGAAAGGATAGGCCACAAAATCATGATGCATAGGGTGTGGAAAAAATTTCTATAACAGATTCCCCTTAATGTGTGAGCTTGGAGGAGAAATCACGATGGTCAAAATACATTACAGTTTCCAGAAGTGGAGTAGTGAAGACCCAATTGGAGGAACTAGTCACCCGTCAGAATACTATTATACATATGATGGGGACCACCATTACATTCAATTAAGTCATTAAATATGATGGGGACCCCCATTGTGGTTGGAGGGAGGGTGAATCTGAACTTGATCACAGCCCATGTGCCACACGCATCATTTCCAGTCATACCCTTTATGATATCCATCGTAATCCATCACGACTTTCCATTAAGCCATAAAGGAATGATATGTGCAGATGCCATCGATATCCCCACCGTGCTTCTCATCCATTCATTAAAATCCAAAGATCATTGGATAGATCTTACCCTGTTAACTGTCTCGTCGGACACCTAAGCCTAATATTGAGTTTATGGCCTAACGATGAGTGTCCTTATGTGTGCCTACATAGTTTTCCAGCTATCCTGTTATACAACCCCATGAATGTGCGGAGCAAGAATCATTGTTTGTTGTTAGCTACCCTTTGATTTTGAATTTTATGCAATCGCGCATATCCTGAGATATTTTCATTCCCTTGTCACAAAGCCAAACCCAACTCAATGATCTTATTAACACTTCAGAGCTAGCATGTCAAGAGCAACAAGAGGTTGGAGTTCAGCTCCCAAAGAATAAATCCCAGATGAGTCATATCATTGTAGGATCGAGAAATTCGGGGATGTCAAGGGGAAGACGGAGCAAGTGAAACTTCTAGACCTTGATCTGATGGACCAAGTCTTATTTCCATAGATGAAAATTACCGTGTTCTAGGACTTGGTCCCAGATACAATGGGAGGCATGCAATTTTTCTCAAAGCCCAATTTCATCAACCTTTTCAACTCTATAATTATGCACCTCAGGGATCTACTGGTATTTGGGACAACTAGCGAGGTTGTGCAGTGAACAAAGTTTTTGATAAGTCGAGTGCACGAAAAAATATTATGGCTTGACCAAAGATATTTGATTCATGTGGAAGACATCCACTAGCTCACTAGATTATCTCTTGAGGGTGAGGATATGTCCAAAGGATTTCAAGGCATGAGCAAGCATGAGAAGAAGAAAGGTGAGGTTAGCCTATATGAGAAGTTCCACACACACAGAGGTAGGGGAACAGCAAAGATTGACCCAATCATTCCAAAGACAGTCTGGAAATCATGCTATGTAATTGTGAGAAAGGTCATGCGTTCCTACTACAAGGGCGAATGCACCTTAGATGCTCTTTCAGTAGCATACTTTTGCGCAAATGGAGTTGTGTTCAACTGGTGCAGCTACCTACTAGAG
The DNA here is from genome assembly GCA_010110895.2 of Picea sitchensis. Classification (NCBI taxonomy): domain Eukaryota; kingdom Viridiplantae; phylum Streptophyta; class Pinopsida; order Pinales; family Pinaceae; genus Picea; species Picea sitchensis. The sequence goes on from SNQJ01S0004372.1 coordinate 11,896, forward strand.
GAACTCCTCATCTCTTGTGTGGAACCTCAGGAGAAAGGTGGAACTTGCACCTATGGATACCTACTAGGAGCATTTTCAATGTGGAAATGGAATCCACCCATGGGAAGACAGTTGGCACCAGTAGACAGAGGTCACCTTGAAAAAATGTTTGAGTCATGGCATGCAAGGCTAGATTAAGACAACATGGAATTCAACAACACCACCTTTGCAAAATTGTATACTCAGTTAATCGATGCAACTCAGCGATGGCTCATACTACAGGAGGTGTTGAACCACAATACTCGGAACATAGCCTTTGGCCTGAATCGCAAAAATAACCTTGTCTACCCGAGGCATGCAAGGCCTCAAGACTTCCACTCCAAGTTGCTCCCCTTCTACCTTAATGAGGAAGCATTCAATAAAGAATTCATTTCTCGGACTAGCGTCAAGCGTAATCCATGAAAGTTTGGCATTCATTACCTCTTGCCTCCAGAGCTCCTGAAGAAAAAGGGGCGGGAAGAAGGAGTCAGGACGAGTTTCGACCGAGCAGAAAAGAAGCATAAGGTCTACATGTCGATGAACTCAGACAAAGAAGAGGATGCGGAACCTCTGGAGCACAAGAAGAGAAAGTTACCTATGTTTACACAACTCCCAGACCAAGCTGTGTTATCAATTAAATATGCCAATGACATCTTCATCGTTTCTTTCATAGGAGACCCCTTAATCAAGAAACCTTGAACAGGGATTTCCCCTGCGAATATTTTGAACCCACAGTCGATATCCTCGGCTATACCTCATACTAGAGTAGTCGCTCAAGCTTCTCAAACTATGATTAACATCATAGATGATCCTGATCCAGACACCACTGCATCCACAACCATCATCACTGAGCAACCTCCATCACCCCCACAAGCCCCATCGCCACCGAAAGACACCACCATTCAATCCCAACCCACTCTGCCCAAGCCCATGCAGTTGGATCTCCCACACCCACCTGAGAATGTACCAGAGTGCACTACCCTAACCCTTGAAGCCTCGATCCAGTCAGTCACTCCATCGCTACCCATTATAGGCTCTAAGCCTTCTATGGAGAGTCAAATTTTTCCAATACCATAAGTTCCAGGAACCCAAATTCCTCTCTCAATAGTCAATTTTGAGATTCCCATCAACAGAAGAAAAACTCTAGAAGTTTTGTTACAGAAAGAGGTAGGAGAATAGACGGTTCAGAAAGAACCTGAAACTACATCAAGGCATAGCGCAACATGTTTGAAATAATAGATAGAAACGGTATTCCAGGATCCACAACGATGCGTGGAACTGTTGCATCTTTGCTTGGCAAAGACAGAAGTTTTCCCTCTACTCCCAATGGCTCTTAAGGTTACACTTGCACATCAACTACAAGGTCTATCCTCAGGGGAAGAAGAGGCAGACACACCCTTCGCACAATTGATGGCCAGTGGACTGCCACTACAAGTCTGAGTACCCCTAGATGTTGCTCCTTCATCAAGTGAGCTCTCTCAATTACCGACAGCACAGCTGGTAGGCATAATCAAAGCCTCAAGTGAGCAATTCGAGCAGAGGATCCAGTAAGCCAAACGAGAAGCCAAGTTCTGGAAACAAGAAGGAATAATTGCACAATCACAATGAACGTAAGAGGAATACTCAAAGATTCTGGCAAAATAAAAGGTCGAAAAGGTAAAGGAAAAACTCTCAAAGGCCTAGACAACAGTCAGGAAGACAGCGCCTCATCTACTAGAATCCAGCACAACAAGCAATCCTGTCGAGTAAATCGAATTAATGCATGTAGCCCAGTCATAACTAGTAGAAAGAGTAGAAAATATCGAGGTATAGCTATGAGACAGTAAGAAAGAAGTTGAATTGCAACCCACGAAGTTACAGGAACAATTGGAAACAATTGTTTTGGAAGGAAATAATGCAATGGAAACCTTGTATAAAAGGACTGTAGAATGCACAAAAATATTTAGAAAAATCAATGATTGGATGGGAATCATTTCAAGGCGCATCCAAACATTGGAGGACTTCCACTTGAAGATCCAATCACTCAACGAAGAAGAAGCCAGTACCCTGGACTCGCTAGAACAACAAGAGAAATTTGACAAAATCCAGCAGGAGGACAATGACCTCAATGCACTATATGAATCCCAAACTGTGGCTAAGAAGGAACTACGAGAGTTTCAGCCTGTAGTCTATAGAGATTATCTACAGATGCATCAAGTGGATGCCATAGCTTACTCAGAATGGAATTCTTTAGTTGAATCAAAGCCAAAAGAGCACATCACAAATGACACCTAGCATTTTGTTGTTGAAGCTTCACTGCTTGCCAGGAAATGGTAGGACAAAGTGGACAACTTCCAAGATGTCAGGAAGAGAGCCCTTGAACTGGTACCCGAGTTGGGCCCTTCGTTTGAAGAAGATAAAGCAGAAATAGTCCAAGCTAGAAATGGAAGCAACTTGAAACCAGAAATCAAGGAAGAACAACAAGCAAACCCAGAGACCATGGAAGATTTGAATACTTGAGTCGATGCGAGTCAAGGATTGTGGTCGGAGCCTGTTGGGCCCTTCGTTTTGTTGAATAGAAGTTGCGCACATCTTATTGCAGCTTCATTTTTGAGAACATAAGTTGTGCAAGTTGTTGAGGATCTGGATAGTTGACTAAGGAAAGAAACAGAAAGCGGTTGGAAGGACACCGCAACATCGGTTTGTAAGAAAGAAGTTGCAATAAGATCAAGAAGAAGAGAGAACTTTTGGGTTCTCAACCAGCAAACCTAAAGATCAAATTATATATATGATATTGATATGATTGTAAAAGGGTTGTTAATATCATCATCATAGTTGTTGTTATTGTTGTTATGACAAGAGTCGTTGTTGTAATAGTCTATACTATTAGCATAGCTAAGTTTAGCAAATATGGGTAAGAACCAGACTATCAATGTATCAGAGTTTTGTATCTATCTAGATGTAAAGGAGAAAGAGACCATAATATTGTCTCATATCTGATGAATAACATCCTATGAGTACTTATGTATGAGGATCGAGTTGTGAGAAGGACCTGATATGTTAATATAATTGGAGGCCTAAATTTTGAATCTATATCCTATGTATTTAGTCTGAATGCATGAATGGAATGTTGTTATGCAATATCTTTATGTTGGATATACTTAAATGCTTCTTTATGACTGGAAACACAACTTTGTTTCTTTATTCCCAGTTAGGAATTGCTCAGACCTGTTACAGGTTTAGTCTATCTTGCACAAGACTAGAGTGAGTCATGATAACTTAGAGGTATGTCTAAGTATTATCCTTACCCTTCCCTCTCTTTCTTGTCTCGGTTGTGTTTCGAGTGAGGCTTCTTGCCTAATGGGAAAATGAAAATGTTAGTGCTCTAGAATACTTCAGTACCTTTTGTTGGTAACCTAAGAAGGACCCTGGTCTGAACACATTTGCGCCAACAAATCCTCGAGGTATTCCAGTGTCCTTCTATGTAAGGTAGTGTTCCATTACTTGAACATATTATTAATTATTGGGATACTACTAACAAGGTGTTTAAACTTTGTTAGTAGGTGTTGAACTCATCATTGATAACAGATATTTTATCACATATATATTCCAACAAGGAATGTTAATAGACTTGAAGGATTTCACTAGGGAGGAGGCATGTTAGTGGATGCTCATATCAAGTTGTATTATATCCCAGACACTCACAAGGTGAATAACTAAATAGCCATTGGCTACATAGAAATCTTGCATATGCATTCATTGACATGCATTATGGCTTGCATAGCTAGATTACATTCCCTTCACTACACATAAAATTGGTCATGAGATGTTTAGGAGGAGATATATTTGATTGGTGCATTGGGGTATAAAGGAACCTCATCTCATAGGTACTTACCATTCATGTTGAATCTCTTCAAATTTTTGGTTATAAGAGCATCCTATGTATGTTACGAGGAATAAATCTCTATGGTTTGGGGTAGGACTAGAACAGATGGAACGACACCAAGAAATCAACTCAAATCTCAAGTATGTTATATAAATGGAAATGACAATAAAATAAAGGCTATAATCCTACCTCTTCTGGATGTTCGTGGAAGACCACAGTTGAACTCACAATCCAATGCCCGATACCTACAACTTGTCCTCAACATCTGAGATACACAAGCATATGAAAATGTATGAAATGTTAGCATATAAACTAGCATAATCCATTCACATGTATAGCAAATTTACCCATGGAAAATAATATAAACATTTGTAGCATATAATTGGATGAGAAAAGAGTATTTATATTAAGATAATCAATAGGAGTACATAGGTGACAATTGTATCAGCAACTTCTTGAAACTAAGAAACTAAGTCCCTCCACCTGGGCCTTCACCACTTCAATCATCCACAAGGAAATCTCACAAGTTCTAGGATTAATTTGGTTCCTCCTTCACAAGATAGGGAGAGCTTGGGGGATGAACATAAGGAGAGTTCAGACTTAAAGGACTAAGGGACATAGACTCAAGGATGTAATATGAGTCAAAATTTCTCCAAAGTGTACTTGCTCTCAAATTTTTCTCCTTCTTCAGGGCTTGTATATGGCTCAATTTATAGCCTCCAAAGGGAATTGAAGGGTCAAATCGGATCGTTTCCAGCATATGAAGGGCCAAGAATCATGGATTTCATGACTCGGCATGGAAAATATGAAATATTTTTAATTTTGAGCATGAAACCCAATGCACATGGGATTTAATGGAGAAACCTGTGTATACTCAAGTTGTATAATTGTAGCCCACGTATATGTACAAAAATTTGAATTTTTGACTTTTGACTGAGCAAAATGGGGAAACTGAGTCTACAGAGGGAAAGGGTAGGTCACAAAATCATGATGCATAGGGTGTGGAAAAAATTTCTATAACAGATCCCCCCTAATGTGTGAGCTCGGAGGAGAAATCACGATGGTCAAAATACATTACAGTTCCCAGAAGTGGAGTAGTGAAGACCCAATTGGAGGAACTAGTCACCCGTCAGAATACTACTATACATATTGACTTCGTACATATGGTTTCCAATATGATGTACACTGCAAATCAATTGAAGATATATGTAAACAATGGAGTACAATATGATCTTCCATGATATTTGAAGTCATATAGGATTGGTGTGATGAAAGACAACAACATGTATGAGGTGTTGCTATTGTGAGTATGAGGTCTTCTACAGTAACCGTCGATGTTGCAAGTTCGCATCGTGTGAATAAAGTAGTTGAAGTCGAACACAATGAGACTTTGTTTGATTATCGGTCATTGAGGTATATCGTTAACAAATGTGAGACAACCCACTAATGATTAAAGTAGACATCAAGGCACCGAGCACATTCAACAAGTGTGAATAAAGGTGTTGAGGTCGAACAATTGAAGAATCCATCGAGTAGGAGACATTAATCTATTCCCAATTGTCGATGATGAGAGAACCTGTCATTGATGACTGCAAGCCTTTAGGTACTCTTATGACTCTAGATCTAGATTCCAGAATAGATGAGTTGAAGTTGATGGAATGAGATCCATTGAAAGGAGGGCATTAAGGTATCCCCCATCATCCAGCACGAGGTACAAGGCAACACTTGATGATTGGGAAGAACTTGGACGAACAAGATATGAACGAACCAACGGCCATGTGCATATCTCACGTGCACCTGACACAAGTAGTACATGAAAGAGACCTTCTAAATAGCAGCCAATAATGAAAATTGCCGACATAGGTGAGGAAACCACCAATAGGGTCTAAAGGAATTCAAGACACTACACGAATCCCAATGTGTGAATAGATTTATTGTCGTCGAACACAAGGGAAACCACCCAGTCAACGACCAATGAAGAGATGTCATATGTTGGGTTCAACATCACCTACCAATGATGAAAGTAGGCCCAAGGTGCAAGGTAGGAAAACAAATTCATGTGATTTTGAGATTCACTTGTAAAGGGATGGTTGACATGCAAATTAAAGAATTATGAGGAATGGTCGGCATAGGTTTGGACTTCCTTCGAACAAGAGCATGAGACATATGGATAAGTCTGGCATCATAGACTCAAGACTGAACATTGACAAAATTTTGTGATGCAGGAGGCATCGAAAAACTCTCCATAGGGACTGGAAGAATAACCAGCCAGAGGAGTAAACTCTTAGTAATGAGTTCGGCTTCCTAAGGCCATACTAAACCCAAAAGTTTGATTAATGGACTCAAAAATTTGTTCTTTGTTCAAAACAAGGCGACATGATTGCTACCGATAATACTCTTTTCCTGCCCTTCTTTTTTTGTTTTTCGATTTTTTTTGTCTTTTTCACATTATTAAAGCCTGGAAAAAAAAAGGTAAAAGAATGTCATTGTACAAGAAAGGAAACGAGTGTCGCAAACAAGAAAACTAGTTCCATGTGGTGGAACATATGTATGTTTGATGCAAGGGAACGCATGCAGGATAAGGACACTTGGGGGGATGTTTCCTCTAGGGCACTGCTTTTGTTGGGAAATTATACCCTACGGACTAACAAGCTAGGGCTTAAACTTGCATGCAGATCATGACCCTTAAGAAATTACTTTTAACCTTCTACCCCAAACCTAAAACCCTTTTTCACATGCAAACATGGAAAGCACCGACTAACCTTTTTATTGACGGTTGGTGTAGATCCTCCGTTGCGCTTTATCTCCTTGCTTCTGCTGCTCCTTCCAAAGACGATCTTGCAATCAAGACAAAACACTATGAATGCATGCTATTGTTCTCCTAGAGGGTTAGAGATTAAGCATAAATCAAATAAAACATATAAGATTCGTGCATTGGGATGGGAAAAGTACTCTTTATTAATCTCAAGATGAATCAACTTACAATGATAATAGAGATCGACCACCGTTCCTCAATCCTGATCCTGGGCTCCTCCTCTTCTTTTTCCTCCAACTGCCTTGCTTGAATTCTCCTAAAGCTTGAGGAAAGGCTAAAGGGTTGGGACAAAACGGATTCAGCAATTGGGCAGAGTTTCTTTGCTATGATTTTCCTCTTCCAAATAGTACCCCTACCCCTTCTTTTATAGGCTAGAAGGAGCTAG